>LFZO01000395.1:0-37247 GCA_001578225.1 Pseudocercospora musae | reverse complement strand
GTATTCTATAGGCCGCTACGGGGGTAGACTTATTAGAACTATTAGGGGCTAGGTATATAGTAACGTATAGAATACCCGCCTAACCGATAATATAGTAGGTAGTAGAACTAATAAGTGCCTCCTAAAAGGATTGCGTAGAGCGCTAGGTTAAAAAGGCTATGCGAGTTACGTACGTCTAGCGTACGCCCCTAGCGCGCGCCGCTTAGTACACTTAGGGCTTAGTAAGAGACCTTACCTTATCGAGGTCCTTATAGATAATACTCTTTATAAGCCTTCTTATAGATAGGTTAGACTATTATCTAAGTATCTAAATAGTAGTATTTAGGAAATAAGAAGTTAGAAATACTTTTCTACTTAATAGAGCTACTAGAATATATCTTAGTATTAAACTATATATATAATAACTTCTAATCTAGAAGAGGATTATTAGTCTTCTTCTTATAGATAAGAAGCTTCTATTCTATTATATATACTATATATAGCGCTATTATTAAAAGGTATCGAATTTAGAATAGTATTATAAGTAAATAACGATACTAAATTTAGTCTATCTATATACTCTTCTATACTCTCTTTTATACTATTAAATTATCTAAAATCTATTATTACTACTAAAATAGTAGAGACTAAAGATCTCTATAGATTCTATAGTAACTAGCTAAATATAGATCTAAATATAGGCTTAGTTATTAATTCTATTATTTTATCTATCTAAACTAATCCCTACTATTAGTAACTAGCTATCGTTATCTATTATATTATTATATATACTAATATTAGTTATTAGTAAGAGATATTATTAGTATAATACGTCTATCGCTATACACAATATCGCTATAGATAGGCTAGACTGTACGCTACAAGGAGAATCATACAGCGTCTCAGCACATCGGAGTGAAAGCGCTAAATTCCTCAATCCTAGATTCCAGCGAATGAGATATCCTGATTCCAACGGACCGCAAGATCCAGTTGAACTCAGAAGTGTTCAGACGCTATCCAACTCAAAACACAACTTGAAGCAGTCTCAGGTCGTCAGGGCAGCACGTCCGCACCATAGACCGCAGCAGGCGCCAATCCGAGCCCTCCAACCACGTACAGACACCATGCCACACCCATCTGCTCCGCTCGGCCTTCAAAATTATCATCACCATCAGTACTGATTACGGAAGAGTTCTGATGTTCCCGGTCTTCTTCAGCTGCCTTCTTCCTTGATTCTGCACGCGCACTCTTCGGCCGTGGGGCAGACCTGCTTCCAGATGCTTTTCGTGAGGCACACGCTGAAGACGCCTGAACTTCACGCCCTTTGTCTCCAGAGCGTTTCGTGCTGCGCCGTGCAGACTGCGCGGCATCGGCTGCTAAACGAGTTTGTGGGCGCAAAGCTCTCGTGTTTCGCACTGCTTCAGAAGAAGCCTCATCTGAATGCTCGTTCGCTTCACCCGAGTCTTCAAAGTCCTCAGGCAGCATCTTCTTCTTGTACACTTTCCATCCCTCCGGCGACGTTTTGTAGTAGTCCTTCATATATTGCTGGCCTATGCTCAGCTGCTTGGTCGCCTTCCGGGCAGCATCTTGAGCCACCGCCCACTCTATACCATCTTTGGGCAACCCAAATACTTGCTTAGCAGCCTCGATGAAATCGTCCAGCCACGGCGCTATGCTGCATTGCAGCATTCCCCTTGTGTCGGATCTGCTCGCCGCAGAGTACGCGCAGAGGCTGAGAATGGAGAAGAGAACGTCCCACGCAAGAGCGTTGATCCATGGATGATCTCCAAGCGTGCCCAGGATGTAGAACGCGGTACTCTTCAAACTGTTATGCTCGTGCCTCCAAGGCGAAAAGTATGTGAGTTGAGCCCATTGAGAGAATCTGCCAGGATTCGCTTCGACAAAGGCTCTGTATGACGAGTACAGGTGAAGTACTGTTGACAGCAGGCCTGCAGCACTACAGGTGAAAGCTGTGACTTTGCCACGCACTCGACGATCTTGATGCCACTGATCTTCCAGTGTGGATCGAGAGATTCTGCTCAACAAAGGAGTCAGGACAGGCAAAGCTAGCAGCGTTGCTTGTAGAGCGCCGAAAATAATTTCCCGCATCGGCCTCGCAGATACTGGGCTTTGTTCGAGATGCTTCAGAGCCCACGGGAGACCGACGTACGTTGTAATTTGTGCTAATACGAGGACAGCAACGATGTCGACATAGAATCGCGAATTCGATACCAATCGTCTATCTAGGCAGCAGCAGAAGCAAAGCATAGAACAAGCTCTGCATCGCAGCCAGACTGAAGCAGCATCCCAATAGGATAAATGAAACAGCCACCATGGACGAAAGATTTCGAATATCACCTGGCCTTTGTCTCAGCGTCGAAACTCCAATTTATACTTTGCATGACTTACACTCCCTGGTAACGAAGATGGCCCAAAACAAATACCCTACAGCCCACTGTTGGGTCCACCAATTCCTCCTCGGGCTATCGATCAAGAGCTTAAAGTAATCCCATACACTCGCGTTTCGACTCCAGTCCAGAGGCAGCCATGGCGACTTCTCGACAAGGGCATCCGGGAGCTTGCCGTAGAAATACTTATAAGCCTTGTACTTCAGATCAACGCCATCTGGAACACGGTCTTTGATCTCATTTCTCTGTAGCACTCCGCCAGCCTTTCGAGCTTGTCGGATCGTTTCGAGCGACCCTAGCTTGATTTCGCGATGTTTGTAGCGCAGAAAATTGACTACCAGCAGCGAAACGATCGAGAGCGCCAGAAAAGCACGAATCCATTTCCACGTTGTGGTGTCGACGTCGTGTCGTCGGAGTTGGCATTGGTGAAAAAAGGTCATCGTCACTCGGATGACGCTGATCAGTAGAAGAGTGTATAGCCCGAATGTCAGCCAGGTGTCCCATGAATCCGAGCCTGTTCTGAAGACTGGATCCTCGATTATGACACCGGTGGCTGAGATGACATCGCCGAGACTAGGCGACTTCATTGCAAGCGGTAGAGATTTTCTTGATGCTCTCGTGATGAAGCTCGAAACCTACTATAGGGGAGTCGTATCTTCCATGCGCTCTACAATGAAATGATGTTATGAGGTACCACGTTCCGAGGAATGCTGGGTAACATTGATCTCGAATGAATCTGGCACGCCGGTCTACCAACAACGCCATGCTAAATCACCAAAATTCGTCATCATCACCATAAACCCAAATTGTCATCAACCATTGCTCGTTGGAGCGTGAACAGCCTTCTGGTATTCGCCCGACTTCACATAATCAGTGTATGTGTTCTGAAAGCAGTCTCTCTCCACCTCCTTGTAAGCAGCATCGAAGACATCCATCGAGAACATCGGGAGAGCGGCGACATGATCGCCGACACCGGGACGATCCAGGATACTCAAACTCTTTGAGTCAGATTCGGAGCTCGACGCCTCTGGCGATGTGATGATGATAGACGCTTCGGCATCTTCCAGTGTTATCTTGACTTCCTTCATCTCTGCGGGTGTCATCATTGGCATCGCCAGCCTGGGATCCTGCTCTTCCCATGCATTTGCTGCGGCTTTCTCCAGTACCCTCTGTTTAGGAGAGACGTAACGAGCGTCAACAAATGCTCGCTCAAGTCCTCGACGCGTCGGTCCATCCAGATTGATCGGGAAAGGTGCAGTGTTCATATCAACCAGCTTGAAGTAGAGCAAGGCAGCGTGCTTGTAGCACTTGTCCCAGTCTTCTCGTCCGTCAAGTGCTCGGACTCTATCGTTTGGCATCCAGGTGGCTTTCCATTGCTTGACATCCTGTAGAAATATGACCATTTCGGCGTTGAGCTTTGTCCTCGCAGCATAATCAGCAAAGTCATTGAAGTTGTACTGGATGATTTCGCGCATCACTTTGATGCTGAGGTCTGGGTGCGCTTCCGAGAAAACACTGCTTGTCCGGTGGGCCATTTTGTGGTTCTTGTAAACGCCATGTAGCGGGAAGCCAAGCAGAACTGCTTGGCTCACAGCGAATCCTGGAATGAACCTGTGTGCAGAATCTCATCAGCGAAGAGCTTAGATGGTAAATTTACTCGACTCACCACACTGGCGGAGGCGCGTATGTGTCGATCGCGGTAATGGCATCGCTTTTGACGAACATGAAGACCAGCCACAGCGGAAGCCCAATGGTCGACGCAAGCACGGCAAATCGTGTCTCCAATGCCCACTTGTAGATGTCATCTACTCCTCGAATTTGCACAAGCACAATGATCCCGGAGCCATAAGCCCAAATCACTTGCCAGATGACGGCAATTACCCTGAGGTCCGGTCAGCTTCTGGAACGCGTCTTGATCGGAATTGCACTCACCACTCCCATCCGAAAAAGCAGGCGTCCGAGTCGACGTTCTCTCCGGCACCCCAAAGTCCATATTGATGATGGAAGCGCCGAGAGCCAAAGTAGAATAAAGCTGTGACTGCAACTTGCACAAAGGCTCCAAGTCCGATGAGGAGATATGTCCGCTGTGCGATACTCGCCTTTTTCCATCGACCATAGATCGTCGTAGCAGTCTTCGTATTTCTCCAGACGAGCGCAATCCTATTTGCTCTGTTTCGATTGTAGTAATCTGCTAGCTTGGCATTGGGCAGCTGAAAGGCTGCTACGCACAATGGAAGCACCAAAGAGACTACCCAAAACCTGGCCGAGCAGCTAAAACTAGGGCCCTTCCATGCAGCTGCAAAGACTGTTGTGATAAAGCTGTGTATGCCAATGACACCGAATGAGACCAGGCGCCAGTCACGAATTCGGACGGCCTTTTCCTTTCGCTTTCGATATAGTTCCGCTAGTCCAATGCCAATGGCGACGGTCCACAACCAGTAGATGATTGAGTAAATGAGAATCGCAAGGCCTTGCCCATGAGTGTAGTCGTGTGACTCGTGCGGTTCAAGGTGATGTCGCTTTGCCACTATGAAGATCATTGTCAGCGCTGCTTCAGAACGAAATCGGTCGTGGTCAAGCAAGGTCCAGGCTGGCAGTTGGCGTGTCGGTGTCCTCGAGAAGTATCATCGACAGCTGGAGTATCATCTTTCCCGAAGTCAGACCTGGTCGAGGTGAGCTTTGCCTCGCTTGATCGTGACGAAGTGAGGCCGAATGAGGTCAGCGTGTGCACAGGTGAGGTTTCTTCTTGGGACACGGTAGAGAGTCTGAGAGGGAGGAGGGGAAAGCTGATTATTCAGTAAGATCATAAGGCAGGAGCATTGATTGAGACTCCACGTTTCCCGTGTATCACGAAAGGAGCACTGCATTGATACAAGATGTGCGTCTGAAATAGCAGCTGCTGATGCATTTCGGGGTGAACTTCGGAACAGCAACGGCTTTTCGAATGCTGTGAAGTGACAACGGTGGGAGATGCGCATCTGTGATCATTTTCATGATATTCCATCGGTTCTCCGGCTGCTCGTCCGCAAAATGACCAGGTGGCGACCCAGGGGATGCGTCGTTCCCGGCTTGCCTCGTCTCACTTGACAAGTACGCCGACAGAACAATCGCCTTCCGCATGCTGCCGTGCGGAAGAGGTCCGGAGCCTGCTGCTGGCATTGTGTCTTTCATCGAGAGTAGTAAAAGCGAGAACGGAGCGCGGATGCACTCGTGGAGTCCTCGGATGTCGGCAGAGAGCCCTAACTTGCTCAAAGCTAGCCAGATTTGGCAGCGACGGCGAGGTTCAATCCATATTCCACTCACCTGACACCTGTCTCCGACTTCACGATACGCATACGCTCCCAAAATGCCGGCTTACTTTGACCGGCTCTGCTGTAGGACAATCCCCAATGAGAGTAGGCTGCGCAATTGCTACTGTATATCGAGTGCCTTTGCAGGCCCGTACGCTGCTTGTGCAGTCCTTCTAGCAGCACAGCAGGCCCGATCGACCGAAGAGATTCGAGCATGGGCATTCCTTTACGGTAGCAGGTCCTCCACTCATGGGTCTCGCCCAATATGAGTAGACACGGCCACACACCTTGCATCCTTCGAAAAGTAGGTCCAATGATTACCCATCTCGTCACGCTGCTCTCTCGGCTGCATCCCTCTTAGGATCTAAGCAGTGAATTTCCAGCGCAAGCAGGATCCCATTCTTTGACATGTAAGGAGTGCGTGCCACATGTGCAGAGCCCAGCTCTGGATCATGAAGCTGCTTCACGCCATTCTGGAGGTCGACAGCAGTGAACCCCCGGAATGGCTCGCCCTCTCGTACTGGTATAAGTGGTGGATGCATCGGATCTCCGTTCTGGGCAGCAGCAGCTTGTTCTTGTAGCGGCTCGGTTGCTCTAGTGGTCAAGGCATTGAAGTGTGCTGAATGAACTCTGCAAGCGCAGCAGACCCGGATGGTTGGTGCCTCGGTCCTACGTGTCGTCGAGCTAGTGCGATCAAGCCTGGCTTTGTGGATCTTAAGCAGGCGGTCCCTGGGCTGGTCTGGATCTCCGTCGCGAAAGGCAGCTGGGTTGGATGTCAAGAATGCTTGAGATTCTCTTCCTCTCACCTCTCGTTCCGGCTGTTCACCGGGCAAGAACACATGCCGCAGGCCATCTGTAAGCTCATCTAAACGGCTATCGTCACACCATGCCCTCATATTCTGTTCCGGCGTGTGTTGATGATGCCATTTATTGCTTCGAAAGCGCACACCTAGTTCTCTGAGGTTCGGAAAGTCCGCTTTGAGGCTTCTGATCTCATCCGTAGACGTAAGATAAGGCATCCAAGTCCTGGAGTCTTGAGCTTTGATGTGGAGGGACAAGTTCGTGATCTGGCGCCCATAGATAGGCGAAGCAAATGCGCGAACGAACACGTTGGCATCTGATGGGTGGTGGAATGTCATGCTGCTCATGGTGTAAAGCAGTGGCGCTGCCTCATCGTGCACGATCTTGCAGGTCCTCAAAAGCTGAGGCTGCAGGTCGTATGGGCTGTTCAAGCGGAATTGTGTTGGTCTTGGCCATTCTACCGGCAATCCGTCTTTTGGTGACAGCACGAAGGCAAATATGCGATCGCGTATCTCCCGGGGTAGCGAATATAACAGCGAGTTGGCAACGCTGTCCGGCAGCTCCGATATCTCGGGCAGGCCAACCGAGCCCGTTGTTCTTCTCGCGTCGACCATTTCCAAGTCACCTTCTTCTGACGAATGCATTGTATCTGCTGTGTTCTTGCGCGATGGCGTGCGGAAGCTGGTCGAGCTCGTCTGCCTAATGTGAGCGCCTGGCGCAAGGCTGTGCGGGTGTACTATGCTACCGGCGTTGGAAACGTAGGAGAGGGATCGCGTGGATAGGACCGACTCTCTCCATTGAGTGTCGTGAGAATCTACGGGGGCGGAGGAAAGGAATCTGTGATCAGCCATGAGTCGCTGTAGCTGTTCCTTGTCATGCCACGGCCAGTCGTGCTTTCCGGGTCGTCTCCCAAACAAGTTGCGCCGGGCGTCGATACATTGCGCGCAAGTTGAGGTTTCAAGCTGACTTTTGCTTTCACTTTCACGCAACGTCGCAACCACATTTCATCACGGTAAATAGCATTTCCCCTCTTAGCTCTCAACACCATGCATCATCTCATGGCATCACTGAATTGCCGCGATCAAGCATTTTGCCACTGAATACATTCAAACGCTGCTGAGACTACAATGCTACTTACGAAAGAGTGGCAGACGTCCTGAACTTTCTTCCGATCATGCGCAGGCATACCTACACCACGAATGTCAATCTGTCCGCCCATCCTCTGAACGACTATGCGGATCCGATATCGTCGCTTCTTCGACATTGCTCTTTACACGATCCATCCTTCTCCTAAGCATCGGCGGTCGCATCCCAAAGAGCCTTGGTCTTACCAAGGCCAGCGATGGCACCACATGCGCCCATGAGACCCAAGTTGAAGCCAGGGAAGCCAGTGTCGTTCAAGGCGGCGAATTGGAAGCCGACCGGGAACCACATAAGAGGCACGATCAACTCTGCCCACCATTTCTGGTCGTTCTTTTCGTCCTCTTTCCTGATCGACACGTCGCTCTTCTCCGACGAGCTACGCTGAGCTCGCTTGTTTCGCTCCAGCTGTGCTTCCCTAAAGAGTCTGACAAAGTCACAGCAGAAGCCAAAGAACCAAGCGCGATACGCAAGGGTGTATAATGCTGTCGCTTTTCCGCCATACTTCTCCGTCCACCTCGTCGTCAGAGAAGCCGGAAGAATCTTGCTGTCAGTCAAGAGGGCTACGTTCTCAAGACCCTGGAAAGCAATGTACAAGGCGCATTGCGTTACAGCAGTCGCATACAGCACTTGGTCTTGACCTGGCTTAGGTCCCTGAGCTAGCTGTCGTGCCCATGCATACATGGGCAGAAGGCCGAACAATCGAAGTGTTGTTCGGGTAGCCGAGAGTAGGCCTCCAAGAGCTGCGATCGGCGATGGCTCAGTTGGCACTGGAGGCGTTGCTTTTGGAAGGGCGGCATTTCGGTTCAGGTACATGTAAAGCTTCGCCTTGAGCGGTGCAGCCTTCGTATCGAGATGTGCGAGGAGGTAAAGGGTATAGTTGAAGGTAGAGAGAAAGGCGCTCAAGCCGCCAGGAGCAGCGAGCAGTCTATTTGGAGATTAGGACTAGTAGCCTCTCGCCGATGTGTTTCATACTTGTTCAATCGCAGCAGAACGGCATCTGGAGTGGCTAGAGCACTGGTGACTTTCGCGGGCACCTTCTTCTCCATCTCTCTAGCGACGGACTTCTCGCTTGCTGGTGGGATGTTCTGTGCGCCGTCTGTTGGCGCTCCTGGTTGGCTAGCCGGCTCAGACATTGGTAGAATGGGATTCGACGTGGTAGATGCGCAAGCAGGGGATGGGGTTGTAATGCAGCGAACAGACAAGAACTCAGAGGCGACAAGAACTCAGAGGCGACAAGCGATGGACCTCGGCTGAACGGAGATAGTTGTAAATAGCTTCCAAGAGGACTTTGTACCTGTGCTACTATGATACCAGCAAACATGGTCAGCAGATGATTCGTGGTATGAGGATGAATGATGAGTATGAATCATGCCACCATAGAAGTGCGCTGAGCCATGTACTGTCTGTTCTGTCCCTGCTGTGCTGTAGAACTAGAACTATACCTCTCGATGCTCCGTCGCCCCACCAACAAACACATCTTCATGTTGACTTGCTTCCAAGTTTGAGCGCGACATGAACGTCTGAAGATGCAGATCTGCTCGACAGCATCGCCGAATGGCCATCACGTCGCATTCGTGAGGAACTCCCTGATATGTCGACAAAGCACAAGGAGGCGCACACCGGCAGTTACTGGCGGCCGCAAGACTTTCGAGGAGCGCGACATCAACTCGATCAAATGGGCACCCAATGCCTGCCAGGTTCTGGTGACGTCCAACAAAGGCGTCAAGGTCCTGGATACCGATGATTTTGAGGACTTGGCCATCCTCGCGAATGGCAGCGGTGGCCTTGGAAAGATCGCATCTGCAGACTTTGTTGGAAATGATCGTCTGCTAGTCATATGGGAATTTGGAAAAGCGAAGCTGTGGCACCTCAGAACTGGCAGAGCCTGGGACTTACCAGACGTCAAGACGACATGCGATGGACGAGTCTGGCAGAGTCGACCGGGCAAGATGAGGCCTGCACTTTTGGCATTGCTTCGCAGGAATGGAGCAGAAGATCAGCTTGTTCTTCAATTTCCAACGCTTGATCAGACGCCGTCGGAAATCAAGCTGGCAACCACAGATGCGCAATCGATATCTTGGTCACCAGACGGGAGATGGCTTGCGATCCGGGACACGCCATCCGCGACTCCAAACCTGCACATCCACACGCCAGATGGCCACCTTTTCAGGTCGTGGCCCTCAAAGATGAACGTCGACGTTGAACTTGGAGTGAAGAGTACTGAGTGGTCACCAGATGGCCGTGTTCTTGCGTTGGCCTGCCATGATGGCCGAGTCGAGCTTCTAAATGCGAGAACATTTTCGCAGCTCGCGACCATCGAGCATCACACTACCATCGACCAAAGCTCGTTGCCTGTATCGGAGCAAGCACCCGTCTGGCAAGAGAGGGTATCATCAACGAATGAGCGCAGCTACTCTTTCGCTCCGCAGCCTGTCTGCCCGCCACTGTCAAGGACGAAGCCCATTTCAGAACCCGAGGAGCTAGGAGTTGCCGAGCTTTGCTTCAGCTGTGACGGCAGCTATCTTGCGACTCGCGATTGCCGAATGCTGAACACGATTTGGATCTGGGACATGGCAACGCTCGCTGCGCACTCGGTGTTACTCCAACATAGCAACGTTCGCAAATTGACATGGCATCCAACTCGCGCAGAGACATTGCTTGTCGACTGCGCAGAAGGCATTGCGCACATCTTCGATGTCACATCATCAGAACCTCCAATGGCCCACCATACCGGAGCAGCTGCGACCGCGCGACTTGCCTGGATCCTCACTGCGTCTAATGATCGGCCCATCATCATGCTTACACAAAAGACCCAGTTCCGCTTGCTCTACCCTGAAGGTCAAGATGAGGACCAAGGTACTCCACAGTTGCGAGAACAGTCGGGAGTTGCGGCATTCGAGGAGGGCGCCAGCGAAGACTCATTGTTCGAAGTGCTCTCTGGTCGAAAGCCGTTGCCGCCCAAGACCGCGCCATCCTACACTGAAATGATAGATATGGACGTCGAGGGTGAAGATACGATCGAGGCTGGGCTGGACGACACATTTCGCGAGAAGCGCAAACCGCTCGCAAAGGAGCTTGACCCGCTTGACGACAGCGAGATCTTTTGAAATGGCGGATAGCGGAGTAGTGGTGCCACCTCATCAGCGCTGCCGACCCATCAGGGTAGCAGCTTGACGGCAGTCGCTGTGTAGAAGAAAATTACGAAGAAACAAACTCAAATAATCGCTACAAACCACGCTTTTTAGTCGCTGCTTGAACATGCTGGACTGTCTTCGCTCGGCAACAACTTTTCGCTCGTCGCTAAATCGCTATCACTAAATTGCAGAGTCACCACTTCATCCGAGATTCGTGTGCCTGGCCAACGCTAAGCCCGCCGGTTTGAACCCCGAGGAAAACAGACTGGATGAACAGGCACATTGCTAGTGCCACTCATGTTTGCAGCTTGTCCTGGCATCGTATGTTGGCCATTAGCGCTGGAAGTTGCGCTGTATTGCGATGCCTGTGGAGCCAATATCGGCATGTTGGAAGTAGGCGCAAATGAATACGCCTGGGATGCTTGAGGGACCCAGAAAGAATATCCATCAGATGTGCACCGAGGATTGCCAGAAGTGTCCGCAAGACCATGGTCCCGTTCATCCACATCCACTCCAAAATCCATGCTTGCTGGCCCAGGCGTTTGGTTGGACGAAGTGAGTGCATTTATTTGGTAACCTCCTTCTGGAATCGGCTGGTCGTAGGCACTGCGTTCTGAGTTCACATTGGAGCTGGAGGCAAAAGCTTGCTCGATATCGACCATCTGCTGGGGACCGAAAGACTGCTGATACGGACCGCGACCGTTTGAAGCAAGCATTGTCGGCCGTGGCTGTGGAGCGGGTGGCATAGCAGGCAGCTCCTGCGGCTGCCTTGTTGGGTGTCCATAAGCACTGTTTTGTCCCAACATTGGGATCCTGTGGTTGATCTGGCCTTCTGCAAAAGGTGGTACAGGTCTATTGAGTGAGAAGCTGGACGACGTGCTACTCATCATGCTCTCGGTGAGGGCAAGATCTTCTCGATATGTGCCAGGAGTCCTCAAACCAATCTCGAAGCTCTCATTGTCGTGCGCGGTCGGGAGCGATCTCCAGGGCTCACGTCCGTATTCATTTTCAAATTCATTCAGTTCCACTGGTCTCATCGTGCTTTGCATCGGCGTGTGAGGTATCCGAGCTGAGCGACTCGCCTGCCACTGTGTTTGAGCTCCTGGGATGTCTGGAAAAGTGTTTGGTCTCTGAAATCTCTCTTGCTGACTGTCTCCAGGCCGAGCAGCATTCGATACGGCGCCAGAGTCCGTCAAAATCGCAGTAGTAGAGGCTGAGAACGATTGTCTGTGGGATTGTGGACTGGCGGCGTATGCCGGTACCTGCGATCCTAATTGTGCAGTCGAATCGCGCCTATACGGTCGACCCAGTCTCCCGAGCTCCATTTCTCTCACTCTATAATGGCCTCTGGAACGTAAGGACACACGAGACATCCTGGAAAGCTCTTGCTGCGACGCAGCCCGTACAATATTGCGACTGTGCCTCATCTGCCGAGCGCTTTGAGGGTCTTTAGAGCTACGGCGACCCAATGAAGTCGTTTCCCTCGTGGAAATATCGGTGGAATCATGTTTCTGCTGACCTGAATCCACCTTCCAAGCGTTGTGAGGAAATGGTTGCTGTTGAGAAAGCAACGGATAGGCTAGTGGGTCTGTTGCTGGAGGTATCCAATGCCCAGTGAAGCTGGTCAAATCGGGCTGCATAGGTGGTTGGAAAGTCCAGCTCATCTCTGTACTGTCTCGTTGGAATTGAGATGTAGAACACGGTGCCGAGGGTGTGGAAGGTGATGTTGTGCTGGAGAAGCCTGAAAGGAGCTCGGTAGAGTCTATGCTGTACTCAGGTTTTGATCCCAGTTCTCGCTCCTGGGCTATGCTCTGCCCGAGAGTCGATCTACTGTTTTTATCCTGCTGACGGCGGACTTCCTTCGAAAGAGATATACCTTCGCGAGTCGAACGTTCTTGAGGCCTCATGGATCGTCTCCTCTTCCACCCGTCCCAACCTTCTCTGAGATCTGCATCGGAACTTCTCGGTGCCTGCCCTCTCCCATTGTAAGGTATGAGCTCAATGCCCAACAACACAGCCATGTGGTTGTGCAAACGAGGGGGAGGCTTTCCTCTCAACACCATACCTTGATAGTGGTGGACATCGTTCGCAGTGAAGTATCTCGACCCAGAATATAGCGAGCCCAAGGCCTTTTGCGCCATTAGCTCGTCAGACAGCAAACCGGGTCTCATTTCACATTGCAGATCTTGGAATCTCCAAGACCTAGCCCCCTCAATCTCTCCTATCTCTGAAGCAGGCATTTGGTCCTCGATTTTCGCATCAGGTTGTGTGGCATACGCAGAGGACTTATTCGCAGATCGAGGCATATCGCCGGACTGTGCAGCCATAATCACCGAGTTGTGAGCGACTCCTGATTGTACCATCGATTCGATGCCTTCGTGACCAGTATGTGAAGCCTTGCCTGATATCCCCTCGCACATTTCTGTCACGCTGCATATTTGTTCGCCAGTCGAACTACCACTCTGGCCAGCGATGACATGTCCATTCGTACTTCTAGAATTCCCTGTTTCGGGTCCCTCTGGTCCTTCCTTGGGCCGCAGAGCATGCCATCGCTCTGGCAAGTATCCGCAACGCTCATCCTGGTCCTTCTGCCACTGGCGATACTTATCATCCCGAAATTTCTCATTTTTGCCCTTCGCTCGAGACGAAGGGTACCCATATTTGCTCTCCAGCGCGAAAGTGTTGGCCAAGTCCCTTTTCGAGAGGGATTTGGTTATCCAACGTGATTTCTCTTCCATCGTGGCGTGCTTGGGATGTGGGTCTCCGCTGCCCCTACAATTGCTTTTCCGTAGGAACCATTCGCCGCAGTCCAGACAATGTTTGACGCGACCTTCGAGAATCCATGACGCTGGAGGAAGGTTGTGTATCCTGACCTGGTGGTCTCGTAAGGCATTGCTGTGAGTGATAGTAGGTCCATGTCCGTCTTTTCCCGGTGGACAATGTATGCAATAGTACTCATATCGTACCTGATTGCTTTTGCCTGTCGTGCCGGAGTTTCTGGACCCAGGCTTTGTGTTTTCGGCAGCTTCGCCGCCTGTTTCCGGTGTGTAGCGCATGTTGGGTGCGTGGAGTTCTGTTTGCGGAGAGAGCTCTCGTTGAGTTCTTCTAGCTTGCAGTGTTCAGCCCGTTGTAAACGCGCGAGAGCAGCTACCCACGAGGTGGTCGTATCGGAGTAAATTGTCGTTTGTCTCCAAGCTCAACTACTCTGTCAATTAGGTTCGTCAACTTGAATAACGGGGAATGGCCGGCGTGTAGGGCTGTTCTGACTGTGCGTACGTTTTTCTCCTGAACCGCTCGGCCTGAGCGGATTGCGACGAGAGTTTGTTGAAGGGATTCCACCTGTAGACGACAACGGCTTTGCAGCCAACACACCCGTGGGCGTCTTTCGGCGTCAGAATGCAAGGTGGACGAGCAGGTGAGTATATTTCGCCTTGTGCGATCGAGCGATCCAGACGGGCACCCGCGTCGCAAGAGGATCACTGAGCTTGGCGCGAGGATGGTATTCAAGCAGGCCAAGGAAGGTGTGAGGCTTGTGGTAGATAAGCAGCTGGAGCTAAGCGATGGTGTCCAGCAGAATATAAAGATGTCGCAAGGGGAGTAGAATGTTACGGATGTGTGAAGATCTTTTGTGATTGCGCGAAAGCAAAGTCGATGAACTTGGGAGAGAAGAAGGCTGGAGCGCAGCCTTGCTTGGGCAAGGTTTAAGTATGCCCCCTTGGCACTCGCACCTGCTCTTGTGCAGCGCCATCGCACCCAGCACCAGGAACAAAACAACAAATTGCAACTTAGCTGACATGAGAATAGGAAGCGAAATACTGCGAAAATGCAATGTAGATAATGAGTATGATACCTACTGGTTAGCGGTCACAGCTCTCAACATGCTGCACAATGCCACCACCGTGAGGTCGCAATGGCCACGAATAGTGCCCAGAAAGTCGACGGCGCCATAATCAGCAGCAGAGAACCAACTTCGACCATTAAGCACCTGAATCAACGGTGTGAGGGTCTTAATCTGGCTTCCATAAGCCTGACTTGCCATGTCAGATATGTCTCGTTGAAAACATTTTCAACTTGACGAGTGTGTCTGTTACATGACGACTACATGACATCTCCGGCGTGAATGCGCATTGAGGCTCCTGGTCGTGTGGCACATTCGTTTGCTCATTTCAGGGTGAGCTTGATTGGATTCTGGCTGTCCGATCTAAATTTGTCGGTCCCGCAGAAGATTGCTCCACTTCCAGTCTATCGATTTGTGATCGAATAGCTTGGTGTAAATGCAATGGCTCCGCCTTTGCTGAGCTCCCGCAAAGCCATTGTGGCATATTGGCTGCTGCCAAGCTTGAGCTTGAGCAAAATCGCGAGCTTGTCCTCCTCTGCACGGAGAGCTTCTTCGGCGGAAGGTTCTGCCTCGCTGTCTTTGGACAATTTCTCCAAATCTGTCTCGACCATTTGGTCTTCTGGACCGCTATATGCCTTCACATCTACTTGGACTTCGCCAAGAGGCCGAGCGAACATTTTACGATATCCTCCAGATAAAGAAATGTCTTTCCAGGAACGTCGCATGTTATGCGGATCGAGCTTGCCTCCCTCTTCAGAAGCCATAAATTCCTCGTAGAATTTGCCGATTTCGTTCTTCGGATAGATAACGTCAAATCCTGGTAGTGGCAAAACCAGGTCAAAGATGTCGAAACGGCCGCTCCCAGCCTCATCTTTGGTAAGAGGACGAGCTCGAACAAAGGGATCTTCAGCTTCGCCGCTATCATTCCCCTTGTCATCAGAAGCACTTGGATGAATGACCGGTTCGCCATGCTCGTCTACTTCTTGAGCTGATGCCTTGGTGTTACTGCTGGAATCTGCTCCGTTATTCTTTTCGCCGACCACAACCAGATCACCTTCAACGATTTTGTCACCGAACAGATCCCAGCGCTTGCCTGCGACAGTGTTCCAAATGAAGCTCTGATATGCATGAACATACATGAGCCGCAAGTTCCGCTGAATCATCATCAAGGCGCCTTGATAGTCATTCTCATTGGGAAGTCGACCCGTCTTGCGATCCCGCTTGCCAAGGTGAGTTATGAGTCCTTTCTCAGCAGAAAAGCGATTGCCAGGAAGATGCGACAAAGCTTCTCCAGAAGTTCCGGTCCTGCGAAATGCATGTATAGCTTTTGCCCGGTACACATCCTCTTGCGGAACCATCCTTTTGGATGTCTTGTCGCCGTTCGACTGTGCAGACTCGTCTTCCTCCAGAAGTGACGAGTCGTAGGACAAGATGGAGTCGATAGCGCCTTTCAGATCACCCTGCAGCATTCTCATGCCGATGGCATGAGTTCCATTGCTGTGAGTACCAAAGCGCTGCAAGCCATAATAATTGAGGAAGCCAGATGCTGCCAAATTTGATGCCGCGGTCTTTGCAACGCCCTTCGCATGCTGAAGCTTCTGCTCCATATCTGCTGCTTCATCGACGCTCTCAAAACGGGCATCACGAAGAGTGATCATGAACTCATTGCCTTTGGCCATGCCAAGATCTAGGCCTTCAGGTCTATACTCCCAAGGGCCTCCAATACGGAAGCCTCTGGCATTCTTGTTGAGTTGCTCCAATCGTTCTCGTCTGACACGATGGATTGAGACTCTCTGCACAGTCACTCCTCGACGATCCTTTGTGCCTGCGAATCCAAAATGCTTGATATGCATCTTCAGTTGAGAAGCAAGGAAGTAGAGCACTTCCATAGTGTCTTTGTTCTCCTTGTAAAGGGTGAAGTGCAGATATTCTCCTCCAAGGTCAGACCAATTCTGCTTACCTCGCTGCTGGCCATTCTTTCGGCTTTCAGCGTTTGCACTGGATGGTGCTTTGGGTGGCGCCGCTCTGATTTCAATAACGGTTCCTGGCCCAGACTTGTGATCCTGGTCTTGAACGGTGAGAGTTTCGAGCTTCGAACTGAAAATGCGGCGGATGCAGAGGTGGGCTTCAGTACGCTTGGATTTCTCGGTAATTGGCACAGAATTAATGGCCTGAAAGCTTCTCGCTTTGCGTTCTGGATAAGCAATCACATTGGCATAAAGACCGAGAATGGCGAATGTGGTATCATCACCGAAGACATCTTTCAAGATGGCCTTGTCCGCATCGGGTATGCTCGCGAGAGCTTCTGCTTTCGCAGCTTTGATGTCCTCTGCAGTTGCCTCAGCCTTTGCTTCAATTCGAGGGTCAGGACCAGTCTGAGGGGCGTCTGCATCTACAATGTCTCCCTTCGCCTCTTTCTGTGCCCCATTGGCTTCAGAGTTGGCATCTGAATTGCCATTCTCCTTCTGTTTCTTCTTTTGCGACTCATCCTCGGGCTCCCGCTTTCTCTTGCGGTTCTGGTCGTGAGACACCTCGGTGAGGTGTAAAACTTGTCCATTCGGAAGGATTTCGTTGACGAGGAAATCGGTATATCGCTGTTTGACCACACATTGGAAGCCAGGAACCTCAGGCTTCACAAAGACTGAGATGCCTACAGCGCGCTCCTGAGCATCCTGGCGCGACACCGCGTCACTGTCATTCGACATGATGCGTACGATTTCCCAGCATTGATTATGGGGCTGGTAGATGTTCTCTGAGCTCGAGTTTCGTGCTTGGCACTTCCGCGGCGGAGCTCTCACAGGCGCTTTAGAAGTTTTAGCTCTAGCTCACTTGGTCGACACCGTGGTCCCGCTCAACACCAACAACTCCACCCGAAAAGTCGTGTGGACAGTGATTTGAGATCAATACCTGGGCGGATTGGACGCTACATAGGTCAATTATGCATAGTGCTAGACCAGAATAGAAGAAGTGGTACCCCAAAAGTGATGCCAAGACATTCACTCAATGGTATGACGTTGACAAACAAACGCAGAAGCTGCAGGATGAGCTCTCGGTAGCTCTGCCTGCATGGAAGGCCAAGTAGAAATCTCCAGAAATTGTTTCTACATACGTACAGTAGACCTTCAACTCACCAACAGAAAACCACCCACCCACACCCGTCCCAATTCAACACAAGACCAAAATGTCCGGAGCAATCCCAACTTCCACCGCCGTCGTCGAATCGGCGGTCATCAAGGCCCCATTAGCCCAAGTCTGGCATGAGATCAAGCTTGAGTCCTTCAGCAAGTGGTGGTCTGCCATCAAGCAGTCCGACTTCGTGAAGGGTGCGTCTCCAGATACCGATATCGTGAAGTGGACATTCAAGGATGGCACCGTTCTTGAGGTCAAGCAAGAGGAGCACTCTGTGAGTTGATCGGGATACAAAGGATTGTGCGGCACACACTGATGTTGTGTCCAACAGTCCATCAACCACTACATCACCTATAGCATCATCTCTTCTCAGCCAGAATTGAGCTACTCTTCCGTTCTCAGCACCATTCGCTGCTACCCAGTCACTTCTGGCGAGAACGAGGGCTCCACTTTTGTTGAGTGGACTGGTAACTTCTCTTCTGATGCCGATGCTGGTAAGTCTTCTCCACATTTTAACGGACCACGGGCATGGATACTGACATATGAGAGCAGGTGTCATCCAGGACGCTAAGTTCAAGCGTCGCGAGGCTCTTGCCGATCTGGCCAAGGCTGCTGGCAAGAAGTAAACCATCAAAGCATGATGAAATGATACTTGGCAAACATGCGAGGCCATGTGCGAAGAGACCAAGATCATGACGAATGCAGTGAAACATTATCGAGAATGTAAGATACCCCAAAAGCATTAGAGAACGACGGGAACGACATTTATGAAAGCTCCACAAGCTTCTGAATACAAATGGATCACATCAAAGGCTACTAGAACGGCCAGATACCCATGACACGTGTCAAATATCGTTGCGAGGAAAAGAAAAGTGGCATAAGTCTTGCTGTAACATGTACAGATCCTCTGCTTGTGTTCATTGCTCTCAAAGAGCCTAAAGAGCCTACCCGAATCTGTCGAAGTAAGATCGACCATGCTGCTTGCCCACCCATCATCACTACCGTACATACTGAGTTTACAAATACCTCGTCTCCCGTGACCGAAAAAGGCGTACCTCTCCTTTTGTTCCTAAGATGTCCAGTTCCAGCGCCGAAAAAAAAGCTATCCCACCCGCCGTTGGGGTATGTCCGAGATCGTAAGACAAATGTCACACCAAGCCGTTACCATTTCTTCATTACCGAGTCCTTGCAAACACCAGAAAGCCGTTAGAAAGTTTTCATACTTTAGCGTCCCATGGGCTTCTGTTTCTTAACGCGGGCTTTTCGGTTCTCGGGGTCCATCCAGTTTCTCAAATTTGTGAGAAGCTTGGTAGATGTCTTCTCGGGGTACCGCTCCAAGATAGCAGTCTCGAGAGTCTCCCAGTCGCAATGCTTGTTCCGTTTGCCCTTGCCAGGAGGGTTGAGGTGGGTCTTGAAGTGATCCGAAGCATTATCTGGTCGACCGATGGCCTGTTTGCAAAACTCAAGCGGACATGGGTAGTCACGCTTGTTGCTGTGTTTTCCCATGTGGCGCTTGAGGTGTTCGCTTCTTTCGAAGCTGGCACCGCAAGGTTTACCATGTTCTATCACTTGGCACCGGTGGGGCTTGCGGTCTCTCCGAGGTTGCGTGACGAGCATGCCGTCTACCACTTCGAAGGGCTTTCCTTCGCAGCGGACTGAACAGTAGGGCCCTTCGTACTCGGCCCACACTTTGCCCACTGGGTGACCTTTGGAAGTACGCTTGGAAGAACGTCGACGTACTCGTTCTGGATTTGAAATTTGCATATACCGATGTGTCCGGTCTGGCGTCCGAGAAGGAGTTCCTGTCACTTCATCTTTGACCATAACGTAGTCGTCCTCATCGGGATGGGCGAAGTAGCGATCATGAGGTGATGGCTGGCCCACAGCTTCCCAACTGTCGTCTGGGCCTATCAAGCCGAAGCTGGAGCCGAAGTCCTGGCTCATAGGCTCGTCTTTGCATGGGACGTATGGCTCCATTGGGTAGTCCTCTTGAGGAATGAGTTGGGACGGGATGACGGTGTGAGGAGCATGAAAAATTGAAGGAGGGACAGCAGTTCCACCCTGTTCCAAGTTTGGAAACACTGATTGACCAAGGCTGGTTGGAGTAGGCGATGGATTTGTGTACATCGATGAAGAGACATGCTCCTGATTCAGGCCAGTACCGTTCTGGAACAGAGTTGTTCTGAGGCTGGGAGCATTGGTGTTGATGTCGAGCGAGGACGAATTCGACGTTGACCAGGCCTCTTGTCGTAGCGGTGATTGTTGACCGCTGAAGTGGTTCTGGTGCGCGTATATAGGTGCTTCTAATGAGGGAGCACTGCACATTGCTGATTGATGGTACGAATGCTGAAACATCGGCTGCATTTGACCAATTGCGCATCCATCGTTAAAGCCATTCACTGCCCTCGCGTGCATCTCAGCACCCTCGGTCCATTGCTGAGCGAAGTTCTCTTGGGCCATACTGTGCACAGGCGTCGACGGCTGCGAGAAGTCGGCTATCGATGACGGACCGGATGTAGATGACTCTGAAAACGAAGAGAATGCCAGCGATGGTCGTCTCGACTCGTTGGCTGACTGCGGTGGCGTCAAAGGCCAACCGCTGAAGGACAGCGACGCGGATTGATTTTCAGCAGGGCCGCGAGTATCGATCCCGGGCACCGGCATACCGCGCCCAGGTCGCGTAGGCGTGGTCGTATTTGACATTTCGTAAACTGAAAGTAGATATTAGCACAGTTCACATGAACACCTGACAGGTGCATTGTATGCTTGAGACGACACACAAGACAGATTGCGACCAAGAACGTGATTTCAGATGAATTGATCGACAAAGGGGAGAGTCAAGATTGTCGCAGGTGTTATCGTGTGATGGGAGAAATATGTGGCTTTTAATCGTGGCATGGACAAATCTGTCTAGGAGGCTTAAAAGGCTCGAGGTACTGACCATTGTACACCAGCATCTTTGGCTGTCGGCGCTGTCTGGGTGTGCTCGTGTAGCACGCAAGGCAAACCTTATGTCAGGGTGAGAAGATGGGTGGTGGTCCTGACAATTCTACTGGACCATGGTTAGTCAGAACGCAGATGCAAATGCCAGGTACAACTGTACCCGACCACAAAATTGGCAGACTCACTGACGCTGCCCAAAGACCATCCAGCAAGTAGGCGGGTAATTTCCAACAACGGATCTGGATTGTTGTAAAACCAGCAAGGGATGTCCCGGCCTCTCCTATAGTGGTATAGAATCAGGAACGACAAACGTTTGGAACGATCCTGAAGAATGAGATGGTGTGAGGGAACACTTCTGCGACAGCATACGAACGGACCTTGCTGAGAATAAGTACTCCCGCAGCCAGACGTCCGAATCTTACAGAATATGGCCTTGCAGGCAAGCCTCTTGTACAGCGTGAGGGTACCGCCAAATCGGACCAGGTAGCAGAGAGCCGGCCTGAAGGTGGTCGGCCATTGCAACGTCAGCCATTAGGAACGCCTCAGCTCAGGAATGCAACAGCATCGGCAAGAACCAGCCGGCTCGATGAATAGCGTTGACCTTCCGATGGGTCGCCGAGATATGACAGGTCTTGGTGTCCGCATACAATTCGATCCTCTCGCGAGTCGCAACGCTCATCATGTCGATCTGCAGTTCGGCAGACATTGTTGTCATGATGTCAAGGCGGTCTGCAAATGCTACCCTGTACCTGCTTTTTGGTGAGCATGCACAGACTTGTTTCAGAGACTGATCGAGCGGCGATTGGACCCTTTGGGATATCCAGGTGGTTGAGACGTCTGTTGTTGGCGTCGATTCTCTTGCGGTTCGCAATCGTGGATCTCCTACAGGGTCTCGCATAGCGAGAACGTTGCGCAACATGGAAGAAGATGCCTCCATTACTGGCTGTGTAGCTCGGCAAGTGGATCTTTCGTGATTCTACGGCTGCGCTACAGACATGCACGCTGCTGCCGAATTGGGCGTCGCAAAAGTTGTGGTGGCGCAGTGTGAGAAAATTCAACCCGATGCTGCGATCTGAACTGCAGCCACCCACTCAAACACGCGGAATCTTGTCGAACTGTGGCAGATGTCACTGTCAGGACCCGCGATTGCCCCATGGCTTGTCCGACAAGGTTTGTTTTAATCTTTAGCTGACTGTTTTGGTCCACATTTATGATCATGAGTGAGTGAATGCAACTTTGGCACCGGGTTGCTGGAGTCGAAGAAGTGTCTGTGACGTCGCACAACCGGCCGTCGTACAGGGAATACCGTTGTCGGACTCGGATATTGAGGAAACGCTTGGTCAAATGCAAGCGAGCAGGTCCACTCCAATATGTGCCCCAGCAGTGTATGATCGGCGTCTAGGTATGCGCATGTTCTCTGGGGATTTGTTGAAGCAATTGGGTGACATTGGAGAATGGTTTATAGCCCCATGACATACAGTGCGCGTTGCAGAAGCAGTCATTCACATGCAGCCATTTCTTGAATGCAATTGTTTGGCATGATCATCGGCCAACAATCGTTCATGCAAACAGCCGCGCTTCCTCCTTCCGAGCGTGTAAAGAAAGTCCAGATCTAAGGACCCAGATTCCCGAACGGATAGCAACAGTCCATGGTGGCGCTAACGCTGCGCGTTCCTGATCTCCATACCGTTTGTACTTGTAAATGTTTCAGGAAGCGCAGGATCCTGGTCATGCAGTCGGATACCAGCATTTTACACGCCAAACATGAACGCGCCGTGTGGAGAATTGCAGTATCCATGCTCCTACCGCCTAGACACGCCGAAATCTGTGTTTTGGTTGACCAAGATCCACTCAGTCCATTCCACTCTGCAGTTATGTCTTGCATGATGCTCCTTGCCGATCATTCATTGTACTAGTAGGAGTGTTGCACCAATCCACATAGATGTAACGAGCGCGGCAGAACGCCGTCCAAACAAACATCTGCCCACACGGTCAACAGCCAGACCGAGGCCGAGTTGGACCTCTAGAACGGTGCCGGTCTTGAGACCGCTGGTGTCAGACGGCGGCCGCGGAGAGCAGGCACTGTTGTGGCCAGAAGCGCTCCGGCCACCTGCCAACAGGTCTGGAGTCTATTTGCCACTTGTGGACAGCCAGACAGCTTGATTTCGCTTTCGATCGTTGAGCTGGTGATCAGGTCACGAGAGGCTCCCAAATGGATCAACGTGGGTATCGTCTTTCTTCATTTCTATCATCTACATGAATCAGCGAAGCGATGAATTCAAGAGCCCACTTCAACGTCGGCCATCAGGTAAGCCCATCATACCGCGCGCCAGCCTGTGCCATTGAGTACGGCGCCATTACCAATTGCAGAGCCATTTACAGCCCGGAAGCTTCCGTGTGATACTGGCAAGTCACCCGCTTGGACCACTTTTGGGGCTTCAGCAGTCATGCCGGGATGTCGAACTTGGATTTCATCGTCACTTGGCAACCACCGGTGTGGAGTATCAGTCTCTGGATCGTAACCGCGGCCGGGCACCGCTTCAAATTGCCCCACGGTCTCTGCGGTCTCTGCGGTCTCCTTAGGCTCGTCTACTTTGGCAGAGATGATCTCGGACACGGCCGAACGCACACTGTCTTCATAGCCCTGTCTGGCCAGTTCTTTTGCATTCCGAAGACCCTCTGCGTCCTCACGAATTTGCTGATTCTCCTGTTCTTCCTGCTCACCCAGCGCCTCCAAGTCCTCTAACGGGTTGCTGTCGTCATCATCACTATCATCATGATGGTCTCCGGCCTCACTGCCACCATTCGCATACCCATTTGCTCGCGCAGAATCTGCATGGCTTGGAGAATAGGATGCCGCGGTCGCAGAGAAGGTGGAGTCCATGAGATGGTCCAGTGCACCGAGCTCATCTCGCGATACATCGCGCCAGTGGCAACGAGCATGCTTCCGAGTGCAGCCAGCGCAAGATGTCAGGTTCTTGACACAGTCCATACGAAGGCGTCTACATCGATCGCACGGAGGTAGAACGCGGTGACCACGAGGTAAGCTGTCCATATGTGCTTGACATAATGGTCGGAAGGGCTGACTGCTTTCGAGTGCTGGCGGCAGTGGTCGGCTGAAGTTGTGTTTAAGCGGAGCATGGGTAGTAGTGTAAGGATTCCCAGTGCTGGACGAGGGTCTGTGTAGAGCGGTAGTGCGGGCGCTGTCCGCGGACGTATAGGGTAAGTGCTCGTTGGCGAACAGAGGTGTAGGCACAGGCGAAAGCGAGGAGGTATTCGATGTCGGCCCGTCGTGGCCAGTATCCACGTTGGACACTTTATGTGACGAGGACGAAGCGTCTATGCTTCCGGAAGCGCCGTGATGTCGTGTTTGCGCTCTGCCTTGACCTTGATTGTGCGGCAGACTCTCAAAATGCCGTAGAAGCTCATTGCGCACTGCAGCGGACGAGCCTAGGCTGGGCTCTGCACTCTCACCCGATGCACGGCTAGGTGGTGCATTCGGGCTGGTATTGACCGCCACGAAGCCAGAGCCTGACGCAGAGGCAGAGGCAGAGGCAGAGGCAGAGGCAGCACTGGAAGGCGCGATGGTAGTGGTCAGGGAGGAAGGAGCTTTCGCTGGTGTCCCGCTACCACCTTCCGCTCTTCGCTCAAGGATGGCAGCCCTGCGGCCCTTCAAGCGGTGACTGAGCTGTCTCGTTCGCGCTGCGACCATGTCGGCGACATTGGTGAGCTCCTTCAGCTTTGCTTCCAGCACATCGCACGTGCCGACCTCCTTCTCCTCATCCTCCCAAATGGGTAGCGGCGGGATCAGTTCCTGGCATCGCCCACTGTTAATGAACAAGAAGTCCTCCTCGCTGATCTGCACTCGCAATTGCTTCTGTGGATAGTAGAACTGGCAGACCCGCCTGCCCTCTGAGAAGGTACTCAAGGTGAACTGGCTGGGATGCGAGCGGGCGAACTCGATGACTTCCAGCCAGGTGATTTGGTGGGAGTCGTCGGGATTGCCGGAGGCATTCTTGTGGTGGGATGCGACTACTTTGGGCGGTGCGTCGAAACAGCGCTCGAAGCGCTTGATCAGTATGGGCCCGAGAGGCCTAGCTCCCAAGTTGGAAGCCAATGACTCGTGACGGTCGAGAATATTGCTGTAGGCAGACAGCAGGTGTATGAGGCTGGGAAGGGTGTCGTCTTTGTTGATGAGCGGCAGGTCTTCGGGCGACTGTCGTGCAAGGTAGTTGATGGACAGCTGATTGCTCGTCTTTGCGGCTTTGGGCGCGGGCGCTGAGAGAGATGCGGTGACGGATGGGCTCCGTTTGCGCTTCACCGCAGTAGAGGACTCGGCGGTGCTGGCGGACTCCATTCTGTTCGCATAGCGATGTGGAGGAAGCAGCGACAACAAGCAAGCAGACGGAAAGGAGAGGGGAGGAGGGAGAAGGGGAACGGCAGGCGCGAGGCAGTGCCTGCCTGCCCACGGCGGAGAATATTCAGCCCGAGGTGGCCACCACCACCATCGATCTCAGCCCATGCCGCAGCAGTACAGTCTCCGCTAGCAAACACCTACGGCAGTGATTACAGACTCGGGTCTTGCACCGAGCAGCACAACCCTCCTGCCTTCCTTCACGCTGTCTCGAGTATAGCAGTACTGGTCACTTGCAGCGTAGGCCTGTCCCACACTGGCTCGACTGGGAGGGCGGCGGCGCAATGGCTACGGCGGCGCCCTACGCGCGGCTCCTGTCTCGAGACTAGGCGAGAACAACGATTCCTACATCTTGCTGCCTAAGGTATAAAGCTCGGTAGCTTTCATTTGGCAGAATATAACAATCTGCTTAACGTACTATGTATAAAACTCTATAGAGCTAGATAATACTCTCTACTAATAAATATAAGAAATATAGAAATCGCTATTTCTATTTTAGCTAGGTCTATTAGATTTAAGATACTCTATATATTGTATCGAAAACTCTACTCCCTAAAGTGGACCTAAATGAATAGGAGCGCGCGCCTCGTTTAGTAGTCGATTAGGACTCGCTTAAGAAGTATAGATACTAAAGTATCTAGTTAGATTTAAGAAGGAATATCTTTTAATTAACTATTAGATTATATATTCTAATAAAAGGCTTTTTTAATATAGCTACTATCTATCCTATTATACTATACTAATCTAGAAGGTATTATACCTAATTAGCTACTTAAAGTTTCTACTAGTTTATATAGGTTAGACCTCGTTAGAAGATTTAGGATAGACTATAGACTAGACTCTAGACTAACTATCCTAAATAGAAGTATTAGAATATATAGTCTAGTTAGTAACTAAGCTAGATACTAGTAATCCTTCTAGAGATAATAAGACTCTATACTAGAATAGGCTAGATTATATAACTATAATTATATAACTAATCTGAGCTAATACCTTTTAGGTCTAGCTCTAGTCTATAGAATAGTAATATACTTACTATTTCTATTTTAGTTTCTACTTTTAAGTTTTCCTTATAGCTTCTATTATACTTTATAATCTATTTATATCTATTAGCTATCCTAGCTTAATAGTTTAGAGATACTAGGCTTATAGGACTCGAGTATCTAGAATAGCTTAGTAATATAGTATTCTATATAGCTATATTTATAGTAATTTATAAATAGATAGATATCTATTATTCTAGGATTACCGCGCTAATATTAATACAATATGCAAGATATAGTAGCCGTAGCAATAGGCGCCTTACGTGCCGATATCTATATTACGACATTAGAACGAGCAAACGGGACCTTGGCCGTCTTGTATCTCACTCCAACGGCGCCCTGCCGCCCTTCGCCTTCCACCACCCTTTCGCTTTCAGCTCGGCTCCAGAAAGTCCTGGCTATTCTACCACACCTCAGCCGGCGAAAGTGGAAGATGTTCTGTCGTCCTGCCGCCTTTGAAGCGTCGCTGCGTACACGTACACGCAGAATGTGATTCGCTTGCTCGTCCCCAAGGCGCAACATGAAATCCCGCCATTGCTACATGTACTTCTCCTTGCAAACACATTATTTTTAATTGTGGCCCACTTCAAACCCGTCGTCGAGACTTTTGAGAAAGCTTCCACCACCACGCGCCCCCCGCAGCTCCTCGACACGTGACCTGAGATTTCCGCATCACGCCTCTTTTCAAGCTGGGTATCGACGCAACAACACATTGCCCACCGAAAAATGTCGGAACGAGGCAGTTTCCGCGGCGGTCGCGGTGGCCGGGGTGACAAGTCGGGTCGAGGTGATCGCGGTGGTCGTGGTGGCGGCGGCGGCGGCGGCGGCGGCGACCGGAAGAAGGAGAACATATTAGATCTCGCCAAGTATATGGACAAGGACATGACAGTCAAGTTCAACGGAGGAAGGGAAGGTGAGAGACGCGACGCACTGACTCGAATCATCGACATTTCCACTGACTACTTGTTTGTTGTGGGCCCTTACAGTCACCGGAACCCTCAAGGGCTACGATCAACTCATGAATCTTGTGCTCGACAACGTGAAGGAAACCACAAGAGGTATTTCAAAAAAACAAAATCACCATCTTTCACAAACTTGGAAACCTCGAGGCTGACTGACATTGACTGTAGATGAAGAAGGGAATACCAGCACGCGCAATCTCGGACTCCTGGTAGCAAGAGGGACCCTGCTCGTACTCATTTCACCTGTTGATGGCAGCGAGGAGATTGCGAATCCATTCGTGCAAGGTGATGACGACGACGACGACGGCGACGAATAGATCTGACCGGCCCTGACGTTCAAGAGGAAGTCTTGGCATTTATCTGGCCACTCCACGCTTGGAAGCAGGAGCGACTGAAGCAATTTTTCCTGGGTGCAATCATCACCACCACAGCCTGAGCGAACGGGCAAGGGATTACTTGAAAGCCCTGTATGGCAGGGGGACCAAAGGATGCGGAACAGACTCGGAAATGCAAAGTATGCGAGCGTGCTAAACCATCATACACGAAAAGTAGGCTGACATTCCAAGCTGAATTCGACATGATAACTCTCGTATACTTACTTTCAAACGCATCCACAAAAGACCGTCTCGTAGGGTATATGCTCAAGAAGCAAACAGAAAACCCGCCCTCATAGCATATGTGCTTCATCCATTGACCAACTAGTACGGAGTATTGGCCTTCTTGATCGCATCCCAATCAGGACCAGCAACACCTTCCTGGCCAGGTTGAGCATGTCCAGCTAGTGTACCAGCACCTTGCCCAGTACCGATAGTAGCATTGCGCAGCGTAGGATCGGTCTCGTGGTATCCTTGAATCTGAGGAGCACCGTCAGTGCCACCGTGTCCATCACCATACTTTCCAACGTTCATGGGCAACCCTGAGTGCGGATGGATCACAGTGCCCTCAGGAGGTGCATGGTGCGCTTGTCGTTCGGCCTGCTCGGCTTCTGCTGCGCCAACGAGAGGATGGTTCAGATCACCCTTGTTGTGACCAGTCTTTTCGTTCTGAACGTACTCGGTCTCCCTCCCGTCGTGTCGGCCAGGGTGCAAGATTCTGTCGAGAAGACTGGGCTTCTTCTCTTTCTCGGCTTCTTTCTCAGCCTTCTTGTGATCCTTCTCCGCTTGCTTCTCCGCTTGCTTCTCAGCCTTGGCGTGCTCCTTCTCGGCCTCCTTCTCGGCCTTCTTGTGCTCCTTCTCGACCTCTTTCTCGTGCTTCCTCTGCTCCTTCTCAAGCTCCTTGTCGTGCTTCTTCTCGTCCGGAGTCGGCTTGTGGAGCTTGTTGTGCTTGTTTGGATCTTCTTCGCCATAAACATCGTGTGTGGTTCCATAAGCTGCTGCAGCTCCGGCTCCGGCACCCGCTGCGCCAGTGGCAGCTAGCGCAGCATCGCGAGTCTCATATTGGTGGCTCTTGGAGGCTTTCTCCGCAGCAATGATGGCAGGATCTTGATTCTTCTGTGATCCTTGGACCGCAGTGTCTGGCTTGACGCGTGGGTCGAGCACATTCTTGACATCGGAGCCATGGGGACCAATAGTCTTGGGTGCTGGACCTGTGTCGTTTCGATCACGAGTGGCAGCATATGCTGCACCTGCACCCGCAGCCCCTGCGCCACCAGCCAATGCTGCATCTCTTGCATGATGGCTCTCCTCTTTCTGCGCCGGGGTCTCTTGATGGATGCGTTGTTGAGTAGTTGGTTGAGCGGTGGTCGTGGTGGTAGTGGTGGTTTGGTGAGCCGATGGATGATTCTCTTGTCTTATCGGAGGTAGCTGGCTAGCAGGCTGTGAGACAGACTGAGTGGTCGCAGAAAGAGGAGCCTGCTGAGTCGCAGCAGTATGATCACGGCCGTGTGTTGCTTCATATGCTCCAGCTCCCAAGGCACCTCCCTAGACATTAATTAGCATGGAAGTTGTATCATCAAGGACGGAATGGCAGCTTACAGCGATGCTCACGTCCCTGCCGTAATTGTGTTGCTGCTGTCCAGCAGGTGTAGGAGCTGTCTGATTCGTTGCAGACCTGATGGGGTAGTCCTGAGTCGTTGGCTGGGTCGAGGCTGCCGAACCCCCAACCGGAATGCTGCTGCTCTGCTGAGTCGCACCCATTGTGTTTGGAGTATCACGGGCACCGAGAGCGCTTCCATCGACAGCCCCTGTCGCTAGACCAGTTGCAGCCCCGGTAGCAGAGGTTCCACTTGTGCCTGCTAGTGGTGCTACCTGAGAGCCTCCAGCGGTGGAACCGTAAGATCTCGACGTCTCATGTGGATCTTGGCCGGTCTAGCAGCATGTCAGTAAGGCGAGGATCGCAGGCAGCTTGCAACGTAGTGACAAACCTCAGTGGGAAATTCTCCAGGAACATGCGGCGAGAATCTATAAATGTGTCATTTTTAGCACGGATCTATTGGTGAAGACCTATTCTTCCTTACGTAGACCCAACAGGCTGCGAGCTGTACGTGTCTGGACAGGAAATGTCAGTATGATACGAGTGCTACTGGTCAGAGCTACTCACAGGTCGCGGCTTGCACATCAGCAGGCGCCGTGTTCAACTGTTCTGAACCTGTGTCGTTGTGTACACCAGCTCCGACGAGACCATGGTGTCTGTCTGCAGCTAGGCTTTCTTCTGGAGCACCGACTGGGTTGATGTGACCGTGTCCGGGTGCACTGGATGACTGGATCCCGCCAGCAGTGGCTGGAGAGCCAAGACCAGTAGATCCAGCTCCTCGCTGCTCAGTAAATCCACTGCCTGCTGTCGTGCCAGTCGAGCCTAGATGACCTGATCCTGCGTATGCGGTTTCCGGGGCTCCGACCGCGTTGATACTGGATCCGTTGATCCCCGATCCCGTGGAAGACTCAAGTCTGGAGGCTTCATTTGGAAGGTTGGATGTACCGGATCGTTCTGCAGTTCTTCCCGTAGCAATGTTACTGTCGCTGTCAAGAGGCATGCTGATTGGTGCGGTGCCGGTCGCAGCAATGGAGTTATCGGCCTGCTGCTCACGATGCTTGGTGGCCTCGTGTGCTCCGAGAGCGCCACCTGCTGCGACACCAGACGCCAATGTAGCATCTCTGCCATAATTGTGCTGGCGCGATTGTTCGCCCGCGGCTCCCTCTACGCTTCGTCCATCAGCAAGACCATCGGTTTCCCCACTGGCGCCCAGAGTCGAAGATCCCACGGTCGAGCTGGTAGTGTTGTGGTCGTGCGACCCCAAGAACCCAGAACCTACGGTTGACGGATCGGTGCCGGCAATTGCACGGTCATCTTTATGATCGCGGTCTCGCGTGGCGGCATAAGCACCTCCAGCGCCCAGTGCACCTACACCGCCAGCGACGGCCGCATCACGACCAAGGTGTGAAGAATCGGAGGTCTGAGTGGTAGTCGGAGTGTCGCGGCCGAGTGCAGACAAGGCCGCCGGTTCTCCAGTGGTCGATGAAGCTGCAGGTGCGGTGGCAGAAGCCGACTGAGCAGATTGGTCGTAGGCGAAGCCACGGCCAGTCTGGTCTCGTACCGATGTTCCGGTTGGACTGTCACGGCCGATGGCAGACAGAGCCGCTGGTTGTCCAGGCGTCGATGAAGCCGCAGGCGCAGTAGCAGAAGCCGACCGAGCGGACTGATCGTAGCCAAATCCACGGCCAGTCTGATCTTGTACCGATGAAGTGCCTCCAGAGATGGTGTTCGCCCGATCCGCTTCGTCTCTGTCCCTTGTGGCAGCATAAGCTGCGCCTCCGCCAACTGCCGAAGCTCCAGCAGCAATGGCAGCGTCTCGTCCAAGATCAGATTGACTGCGAACAAATCAGGATCAGCGTTTCCAAGGCAGGTGTTAGCGGCAACCTACGTTTGCGACTGGGTTGGATCTGTTCTTGACGACTCAAGCTGCTGCTGTCCAGCCTCGTGAGCGGTCCGTCCATAGCCCTCGTTGTCGTACTTCTTGCCATGGGGATTGATGATTTGTCGTAGGATGTTGTGCTCCTTGCGGCCTTGGTCTGTCTCGAGCTTTTCGTTTGGATCGATGGTGGCCTGTGTAGTGGGAGTGGGCACGGCGGTGTTGCGGTCACGTGCAGTGGCAGCGGTGGTGCCGGGGTCTGTCTGTAATTGGTTTGGGTGTGGCGGCTCGGTGGTTGCTGTGGTTCCATATCGCTGGTCGTCATACTTGTCGCCTCCTCGCCTGGCTTCTGAGTGGCCATAGAGGACGTGGTCGTCGCTGGGCGCGCCGGGAGAGCTGGACTTGGTGAGCTAGCTGGCCGTCCGCTGAAGGTTTTTGTCGAACACTCACAATACTTTCTTCAGCTTGTCCATGATGAATTACTTTAGGATATATATCATATATGAAATACAATTTCATATATGAAATAACATATATTTCATATATGATATCCACAGACATGACAATGCAAGCGGGGTTCGACGCATGACGTTCATGAGCAGCACGAATGCCAACTTTGGGCATGTGGCGCACCACGTGTGTGCACAATGGATGTGGAATGGATGTGTAGTATGTACAGCCATGCGAGTTATGACGCTACGACAGTATCAAGGATTATTGTTAGATGTCTGGGTATGCACCAGGGATGATTACATCATCTTCCTGGTCGTTTGCCTAGATGCCTATTCTACTATTCTAGATGCCTGGATGCCTGGATGCCTGACCACTCCTGCCCACTACCGCGGCTGAATTCTCGGATCTACTTTCTCTGCTGCCGGATGACTTGCTTCTTCTGGGCCCGTCGCCCCTTCTTCTTTGCCGCCACGCGCCGAATCGACGTAATCATCGTAATGGCTACGGCAATGGCGTCCAGTCTGCAGTGCGCACTACCATCAGGGACCCGACCCAAGTCTGGACCTCCCTATTCCTTCCGCCTTTCACACCGCCATCTCTCTCCATACCACTATACGCCATGGCAGTCCGGGAAAAGGTCAAAGGCTTATTCAAGAGCAAATCCAAATCAGATCGCGATTCGCAACTCTCAAACACTTCCACCCAAGCCTCAGACAGGGAGAGATGGCCGAGTAATGTCTACAGACCGGGAGAGCCCATGCCGCGCCCCAAGTACCGCGCCCCACCCAAGAAAGAACACAAGGAGCGCCTTGAGGCGTTCAGTTTCACGGAAGCTTGGAGGAGGAAGAGTTTCCACTCGCAATATAGTCCCATGGGCACACGAGCCCCTAGCAGGAGGAACAGTTCACGACAGCCAAGCAGGCGGAGCAGTTGGATTAGCCTGGGGAGGAAGAGCTTCAGCGGGAAGAGCAGTGATGGCCGCACGAACAGCATCACCAGCGGTGACACTGAAAAGAGCAATGTACGACAGAGAGAGCATATGGGCGTAGCGCAGCCGCCCAAATTGTCCACAGAGGCAGAGAACAGTGATGGCGACGATGACGTCCATAATGGTGAGTGCCGTGCACAGAGATGGCTTGACTGCACGTCGCTGACTTCTGCACAGTCGGAATGTCTCGAGTTGGCTCAAAAGATCGCAACCCACCAACCCTTTCTCCACCACGCACCGCTGATGGACCGAATGATCTTGCCCTACCCCACATGAACGGCATCTCGAAGACGATCACAGCGCATGACCATCAGCCATTTACAGAAGCAGAATTGGCACTGGCAATCAACAGATCACATTTGCCCGTCCCCGCGCATGCTTGACGCGTGCTCTACGCACGTGCACGAGGGCATCGGTGTCCAAATTGTACAGGCGAAATGGCGTAATCGCGAGTTTGCATTGTGAGCATTTACAGGCGCCGAGTTCGGAGGCGAATACCTATGGTCATCTGCATACCGAAACGCAGCGTGTGACAACATTACGACAAATGACTACCGAAGGCCCAGACCATTTGGGGGTCTGGCTCGAGCTTACACGGCGTTTCTGACATCTTTGCCTGCATATATAAGCTAGTGCATATCTTTGTATTCACTTCTTTGCCGCCTAGTCACCACCTGCACTTCTGCAGGCGTGTCTTCCCACCTGGCTCACATTCGATGCGAGAATATTCCTGCAAGATCGAAACTCTACCGCTCACAACGCTCGGCGCGATCAAAGCTCGGTGTGGCCTTCCTCCAGCTTTCCAAACTCGGGGTCCACCTGCAAACTTGGTCAAGACGTATAGGAGTGAAGGAATCATCTCTACCATACCTTGGACAGCTTGAAACCACCGGGCAACATATATTGGAACACTCCTTCCGGATCGTACTTGGCTGCCGCCTTTCGCATCTTCGCCACATTCTCATGACCATAACTTTCGAGCGGCTTTTGGTTCTTATCAGCATAGGCCAGGTACACGAACTCATGGTCGACACCGAGTTGCTTGGCGTAGGTCTCAATCTCGTCTCGGAGCCACTGGGCCTGAGACTCGAAAAGGAGGTCATCTTCAGACGAGGACCATTTGAGATATGGCTCGTAGAGAATCAGATTCTCGTCGAAACGGTCCAAGCCAAGAATATTGCCGCCTGGGTCGAGTCAGCAAAGCAGTCCGCAAGTGCTCGTTGGCCCTCGCACCTACCTTTCTTGCTGCTGTATTGTGCAAATAGAGCTGGAAGTGGCTGGTACAGAGTCAAGATTGCCCAGTCACCAGACGCCTGAGCACTGAGCCTCTCGATGACAGTCTTGAACGCTGTGTGTGCTTTGTGTAACACCCTAATATCACTCTTGATGGTCAGAGTGCTGAAGGAGACGCGATGAGTCTTGGGCTCTTCCAGCTCGAGCGCAAGCGAGGTCATGTTGCGGATCCCCGTTGTATCGGATATATTGCCCGGGATCGAGAAGAACTCCTCGAAGACCGTCGGTCGCTCCACGGGCGAGGTGTATTCATACGCCTTCGATGCGCTGTTAGCCGAAAGATTGACTACGTGCACTCTGACAAACCTACGTTCATGAACATCGGCACTGGCGCAACAGCAGGCAGATAGACACCGATCACGATCGCGGATCCGTATGGATCCTCTTCGATCTTGTCGCCAAAATTTATGATCGCCTGGAATTGTTGCTCTGCCGTTTGCTCCGGGTAGAGTACCAGTCCACCGAACATGTTTCCACCTTCAAAAGCCTCGAGATCAAAGCGCGTCACGATGCCAAAGTTGTTTGAGCCGCCTTTCAGTACCTGGAAAAGGTCCTGGTTCTCGTTCTGGTTGGCATTGACGACAGTTCCATCTGCCAGTACCACTTCCATGTTGGCTACATTGTCGCACACCATGCCCTTCCTCGCAGCGTGATAGGAATTGCCGCCACCGAGAATCATGCCCCCCAAGCCAACGGAAGCAGATCTGCCACCGACGACCATCTTCCCTATTTTGTCGATATACGCATAAACGTCGAGCCAGGTCGCTCCAGATCCAGCAGACACGGTCTCATTGTCTGCATGAAATACCACATCATTCATCAGGCTGAGATCGATGGTGACGCCACCTGAAATTCCGGCTGCGCCCGCAAAATGCGTATGACCGCCGCTCCGGACTGCAAACCTGCATGGTACCGTTTGATTCGCCTTGACAAGAGTCTTGACTGCAAGTGCGACTTCCGCGGTGTTGTGAGGTTGCAGGAAGCACTGCGGCTCAAGCCGGGCGCCCTGCGAGAAGTACCTGTTCAGGGAGGTGCTGAAAGTCTCGAAACCAGGATATACAAGACGCTCGTGCAGACCGACCACGCCCAGAGCGCTGCACTGTATGTTATCAGCTTTGATGCACGATCGATCAGGACTGGATGGTATACGCAGAACGAGCCGTCCTCGTCTCTGGTTGCTTCAGCAAGAGCAGCCCAAAGCGCTACCCCGAACAACCTCATGTTTCAAAAAGCAGTGGTCTGCCGCAGACTGCACCGAATCGCTATTCGAGCCAATATCGGGGCTATTGTGTGAAACAGCACATCTGCGTTCAGCAATACGGTGCTTTTGCTGTAACTATCCTCCAAACCGGTGATCAAAGCTTCTGGTCTTGCAATTTGATCAGAGCAGATCGGCTGTTGCGTCGAACCACAATGCTTCTATCAGCGATACCACTCTGTGCGCCAGACAGTGTTCATCGCCGAATGACCCAGAGAGTCGTCCTGGGCTTAAAATCATGCCGGGGTCTCGCCAAATGGCGGACCAGGGTTCCATTTGCCCAAATTGGTGCGGCACAGTGACTCCACGCGTGCTCGAGGATTTCTTTCTCGGGCTTCGCTTTCGGTAGAAGTATCCTACTCGCTGACGATATTTCTTTCGCTGAACCAGCATATCGTGGACAAATATTCAGGTCGAACTTATCGCGAAGTGGTAAACACTTTACCTGCGCCCATCCGACAATATCCCTATAAGCATGTCTAAGAGTTAAACAGTCCGAGTCAAGAACCCTGCTGTTACATAGTGGAGCCCCAATAGTGCTCGAGCAAGCGAGCGTTACCTGCCAAACTCCATATGGCATGGACGCCCGTTGCCCACGAGACCGAAGGATCTGAGGCAAAGCTATCCGTTGCCCTTCCCGGCGCTTCTGCAGACGACATCTGCAGGCACGTTGACACGTTGACGCGTTCACACGCCGGTACAGGTACAGGATCACTTCCCAGGCATGACGCTGCATTCATAATATATTCTGCCTCGCTTCGCACATGTCTGGACCTCAAATTGGGACCGATATCCATGGCATTGGGACGGCAGATTTTCCAATGTCACAGTATACTTCCGGCGACTTCGCTGCAGAGAACGGGCTTTGTGTCTTGCACAATGCGATGAGTCTATGATCTATATTCGACTCGCGGGACGAGAGTGACTAAATTTCGATATGTCTACGGACTTGAGCCATGTACCTGCCGCAGCAGCACCTCCAGGATATGAGGTCGACTTCAGCAATCCGAAGACGAAGCACAATGGCGCGGGAATTATTATATCGATCGTAGGAATGGTCTTGTCGACTCTGTTCATACTGCTGCGAGTTTACACGAAGACATTCCTAGCCCGTATGTTCGGCATCGATGACATTGCTATGGTGCTCGCCTGGGTCAGCACAAGACACGATCACACTCGAGCGGACACTGATCGGTCAACAGCTCATCTCCATCGGACTGCAAATTATGGTCGTATATCTGTGGTCGGTACCATCAATTGGCATCCACATGTTCGAGGCATACCTACCAGTGGTCAATAACGCAGTCTTGCTCATCTCAGTCTGCTCAATCTTGTACATCCCACTAAGTGCGTTGTATCAATTTTCCGTTCTTCAACACAAAACTGACCAGCGTCAGTGGCCCTAGCCAAATTCTCCCTCCTGGTCTTCTACCGGCGACTCTCGATGGACACATGGTTTCGCTGGGCAGTATATGGAACCATGGTCTTCGTAATCGGATACAGTATAGCGCTTTTCTTCGGCCTGCTCTTCGCCTGTACGCCTCTGCAAATGAATTGGGATATTACAATTACAGATGGGCACTGTGCGAACAAAGGCGTAATGTATCTCTCGACAGCTGGCCTCAACGCTGCTACCGACGTCATACTCCTAGTCATGCCCATCCCAATGGTCTCGAAACTGCAGGTTCCTGCTAGGCAGAAGATCGGACTTCTGGCCATGTTCGCGATCGGGTCTCTAACACTGGTCACATCCCTCGTCCGCCTCTCCCTTCTCCCTCCAATGGTCTCTGCAACGGACGTCACGTACGCCATCTCCACGCCCGCAATCTGGATCTGCATCGAAGCAAACCTCGTCGTAATCTGCGGCTGTCTACCGATCCTACGTCTATTCTTCCGACACGTAGCACCTCGCCTGATAGGAGAATACTCTGGCGGGAGCGGCCCTCGGGGCAGAAAAGCAGCTGGAGGAGGCCTTTCAATCGCCGAACTCTCAAACCTCGACCGCACAAAACGAAGCCAACGAAGCCATGTAAGAAACGAATGGAGTCAATGGGAGCGAGAAATGGCAGAAGATGATGGAAGCGAGGACTTCATCGTAGACAAGAGGACCGGTAGAATCGTCGCAGCGCCGTCCATCAAGAAGAAGAAAAGTGCCTGCTGGAGTGAATACAGTGAACCAGAACGACAGAAATCCGTGGCGTTGGGAGAACGACCGATACCAGCTACGCCTTACAGTCAATTCAGCGGCAACCGACCCACAGATTTCGGATTTCCTGCTTGTGATGATAGAAGAGATGCACCGGAACACCGAACTACGTGGTCGG
>LFZO01000394.1:0-49397 GCA_001578225.1 Pseudocercospora musae | reverse complement strand
AAATTTGCCTAGTCGCGTATATTCTATCCTCTACTCTTACTATTATCGAGCCTTATTACGTTATTTTTAGTTATTGTATATTAGATTTTTTTATATATACTCTCTAACTATAGCTAGCTATACTACCGGCTATAGATTTAGCTTTACCTATTACTTTAGAATTATATTAAATCTCGCCTAGTCGCGTATATAATATCTTCTACTCTTACTATTATCGAGTAGTCTTACTATTATCGAGGTCTTATTACGTTACTTTCTATTATTTTCTACTTACTTCCCTAGAAACGGTAGTAACGACGTTTTTGTTATACTAACCTATAATACAATCGCGTATAATAATAACTTTCTTTAATTCGGCTTTTATATTATATATCGCCTATTCTTTACCCGCATCGTAGTTCTATAACTTTAGTTGCATACTTATTATATCTAGAGTAGCCGGAAAGTCTATCGCTACTACCGCTAAGAAGAATAAGAAAGGTACTACTCGCGTCCTTTACAATATCTACGCTACTATCCGTAAGGTCTAGAAAAGCACTACCTTTAAGCCTAGTAAGCTAAATAAGAAGGCAACTATAAGTATACGTTGTAGAAACGTAGATAGTAAGTTCTACTTCTTGTATAGCTAGCCGTATAGCCGGCTATATAGCCGGCTATAACTAATTATCTTTTAGAAAACGTACTATAGTAGATTAAGACTACGTAAATGTCTACTAACCTTATAATCCCGCGAGCGCTATTCTAGAGACTAATTAAATAGTTAATCTACGATACTAGTATTACTAGCGCTAGCTAGTTCTATATTTAGTTCAATACTATCGAGGTATTGCGTAAGGCCTCTAAAGTATACCTTACGACTTTCTTCGAGTATATATTACTCCCTAACGTCCTTAATATATACTAACTCTAGATAGCTATTAACCTACTAGCCGTCTATGCTAAGCGTATTACTATTTAGTAGAAGGACATTGTTATACTAAGTTTGCTTCTAAAGGGCTATAGTATCTTTATTAGAGATATAGACGTTAGCGAGAATCTATATAAGAACCGTCGCAAGTAATAAAGGAACGGAAGGGTAACTATTAGCGCTATACTATAGAAAGAAATAACTACTCTATCCTTAAGGACTACGATACTAGTAGTATATATAGAAGAAATAACTAGTTTGTCCTTTAGGACTACGATAATAGTAGTATATATAAATAATAATATATTCTCTATCTCGATATTTCGCAATTTCCGCCTTTCTAATATTTCTATTATTCGCTATAAACCTATTGAATTTTTAGGTTTGAACCTAGACAAACTTCCGGTTCCCTAAGATTAGACCTAGACAAATAGGTTAGGTTCGGTTTTGAACCCGAACCTAATCCGAACTAACCTACTAGGACGTCTATACTAGGAATAGTTAAGGAAGTAGAGTATAATAATAACCCTAATTAGGACTAAACATATTAGTCTAAATACATATCTAATAAGAACGAGAGTTCTAGGCAAGATACTAGAATATATATATAGATATAGGGCCTAGATACTAAAATATATTATACTCTTCTATCTAGAGAGACAAAGGATAAGGAACTAACTCCTTTAAAAAGTAGGGTTATCTTAGTAAGAGATTACCTAGACTAAGAAAGGCTTGAATAAAGTAACTAAATAGTTAGTTAAGGAAGGCCTCCTTAAGTAGTTCTCTCTTATAAAGGAGGAACTAGAGATAGAGGAAGATAGGAAGTAAGAATAGGAGCCTAATAAGAGGAAGGAGCTATAGAGATCCTCTCTATATCCTATAGCCTAACTAGACACAAGAGGTAGGGATAGAATCCTACATAGTAGAAAGGAGATAAAGGGTTTTGTACTAGAGGCTATAGGCTAAGGGCTTTTACCTTTAAAGATAGATAGAGATAGCTACTTGTCTAGTAGGTAGAATAGTATAGTAATACAAGAATTTATAATAATATATACTTTCTTATATAGTAAGTATATTCTAGGGTATTTCTATTAGCCTTATACTTCCTCGTACTATAGCTTCCTATATATTAGCTATATACTAGGGGCTAGTTATAGTTCCTAGCTATAACGTATACTACGATCGGATTATGTTAATACCTATTCGTTAGCGCTATAGGCATAGCCGCTTCTAGCTATTTCTAGTAAGTACTAAACGATTAATAGTTAGTTTAGCATTAATTAGAAAGTAACGAAGCTCTACGAATCTCGACAAGTAATACTTCCTACGACTATAGACCTACCTATACTATTAAATTTCTTGATCTATCGTTCTATACTATAATAACGACCTCTACGTATATATATATACTACTATAAAGAGCTTATATCTATCCTAGAACGTACTCGATGTCTATATAAAGGAATCTAAGCTTATAGTAGCTATTCCGATATAGCGATAAGGTAATTATAATACGAAGAAGGTATAAACAAAGGACTTCGAAATGCTATATATAACCTTTAACGATCGAGAACGAGGCCTACATATTAGCTAAGCGATTATCGGAGAGGATTAGAATAGGCTCTCTATAACTAAGAAGGCTTCGCTAAAGGATATAGTTATTAGAATAATTAAAATAGGCTTCCCTCTAAAGTATAATACTATTACTACTTAGGTAGAGGAAATTTTTACTCTATAAGCTAATTACGACCTATTAAATATACCTCCTATTAGCGCTAATTAGGCATATCGATTTATTCGAGATAATAAAGATCTAGCTTCTATATAGATTACTCTATAGGACAATTATCGAAGGAACGTTACTAAGAACCTAGAGGTTCTTATCTACTTCTATAATATACTCGAGTCTATACTATAAGAGTATAGTATTATAAAGGAAGACATTATTAATATAGACGAAATAGGCTATCTTCTTAGCTACTACGAACGAGTTCTACGAGTAATTATCTTTATAAGGGAGAGATATAATACTATAGTATAGTAACTAGGTAGAAGAGAATAGGGAACTATTATTAAGAATATAACTAGTAGTAGCTTTTACGTACCTCCCTTCTTTATCTTTAAGGTATAGGAAATTATATACTCGCTACTAATATAGTTTAAGAGGTAGTATACCTATATAGGTACTATATTCGCTATTAGCGATAATAGTTAGTCTAATACTAACCTTGCCTATAAGTAGATATAGTACCTTAATCTACGTTATCTATCCTCGAAGCCTAATGCCTAGAGATTACTAATAATAGATAGCTACAAGTCTTACAAATCGTTCAAGTTCTTATAGTATATCCTTACTAATCGTATACTATATATATACCTTCTAGTATACTTAACTAATATGTACTAGCTACTTAAAGTTAGAATATTCGCTCTATTAAAGTAGGCGTATTTAACAATACTATATAAACGATATATAGAGATAGGTTTAAATAGCGTAACGAAGATAGACTTCCTAGATATCTATAATAGCTTATATTTAATAGTATTTAATAATACTAATATTATAAATACCTTTATAGGAACTAGTATTATTCTAGTAAATACTAACTAAGTAATTAGTAAGCTACTATAGACCTTTACTCGAGCTATTACTCTACTAGGAATAAATAGATAAGAGCTATCGATATTACTAATCGATATACCTCTAGCTACTAGGGTTCCTATTATGTATATACCTCTACGAGAGGTACTTCGAGAGCTTCTAAAGGCTCTAATTCGGTTATCTACAATACTATCAAATAAGCGCTTTTAACTAAGTAGTAACCCTAGTACCCTAATAAGCTATAAGCGACTCAAATAGACTACTAATAAAGTAGACTTCTAGAGCTTATAAGGATATATAAGCCTACCTTATAAGTATAGACTCGAGCTAGCTAAATATAACCTATAGTTTAAGGCTAAGTTTAAGAAGATAGTTAAGATAGCGTAGTTATTACTAAATAACTATTATATACTCCTTTCTAAGAATAAGAAGCTCCGTAGTTAGCTTAGATAGCGTACCTATAATAAGAAGAACGAGAAGCTAGTAATTACTTAGGCTAAGGTATTTACTATAGAATATATTAAATAGCTACTATAGGAAGCTACTTAGAAGGCTAAGTATAATACTATACGAGCCTCTATAAAGGAAGACCTTACTAAGCCTAGAGTAATTAAGAAGCGACGATTAGTACTAGCTTCGTAATAGGTAGTAACTACTCGAAATAAGCGTATTTGCTTAAATAAGGAGCTTACTAAGTATCGTATAGATTTAAGAATTACTTATAAGAACGAGAGCTAGTATATACGTAATATCTACTATCTATTAACTAGTAAGCCTCTATCTACTAAATCTATACTAGTCTAAGAGGTATAGTAGTATCTAGCTAAATTAGAGACTAAAGTAGAGGCATTTAAGGAGGCTAAGAAGATTGTAAGATATACCTACAATATATAGAAGACTAAGCTATTAGAATTAGAGAGTACTAAGTAGAAGATAGAGGTTCTTCGTTATATAAAAGTATAGGTAGATATAGTAGACAAAGCCGCTATAGATACGCTCGTAGTACTATATTATACTATAGACCTAACTAACGATATTAAGTAAGAAGCGAACAATGCCTATAATAAACTAGATCTAGAGATTCTACCTACTACCGAGAATAATAGCGATATAGAACTCCTCGATCTATACGAGGTAGATCTACGTTTATTAGTCCCTATTGAGTCCTTATAAGATATATACGATAGAGGGTTCTTTATAGATAACGAAGTAGCCTAGATCTAGTAAGAAAGCTATCGACTAATTAGAAGCCGAGAAATACCTATTAATAGTTAAAAGTATATCTAATTAATATATCTCGGTCGATTAAGTATCCTTATAAGTTAGAGTCTACCTAGAGTAGGACTTTAGGCAAGTTAGCTTTTTAGTATATATATATACTATTATACTATACCTATTTTATAATACTTTATCTTTGTATTATATATACTTATTGTATATATTAAGAACTTTCATTTACGCTATTTAGTATATCTATATATAGTATAGTTAATGTATTCTCGATAGAGGAGGCTATTAGCTATCCTAATGCCCTCCTCTTACTAAACTTCGGACCCTAATCGGAAGTCTAATAGCTTTCGCTAACGTAGGCTTAGTAGTACTTAGCTATTCGAATAGGCTTATAACTATATAAATATATATTACTATATTCTATTAATATATATTATAGTTAATTATAGAATTATAGAACTCGATATAGCAATTTTTTTAGTATAGGAATTAGTACAATTGTATTACTCTATAATATATATTAATTCGATAAAGTATTAAGATAGAATACTAAGATACTTATAAATCTATACTAATTAAGAGATATCGATATAATCTAATTATAGTATATATTATATCTATATTATAAGTAGCTATAGTACTATAGTACTCTATATATTGTTTAGAATAGTTCTATAAATAGTATCTAGTAGTTCTAGATAAGGCCTTATTTAAGGGCTTTGTTTACTTATACTAGGGATTCTAGCTAGATTATAATTTATAAAGGAGAAGTACTTCTTCTCTCCTCTATCTCTTTTAAGCTAAGCTAACCTTATATTTTTTAGTTCTAGATAGTAGAGCTAGTTTTGCCTCTAGAGCTCTACCTCTATTATACCTAACTTATAGCTTATAGGTACTCTATATACTAGGATTATATATCTCTTAACTATTATCTTTACTAAGTAGCTAAGAACTATAGTCTATTCCTTATCTACCTTAAGTTACTTCTTTTCCCCTTTTCCTACTAGGTAAACTCGAACGACTCTAGTCTTACTAGCTCTTACTACTACTACTACTACTACTACTACTACTACTACTACTACTACTACTACTACTTTGTTCCTAATTTAAGTAACTAGTTCCTTACTTATAAGATAGCTAATCCTCTCTTTTTCTTCTTTATTATCTATATATAAGGTAATATAGTTAGGTTAGTTTAGAAGTACTTAGGAGGAGCTACCTTATTAGTAGATCTTTATTACTATTTCTATATAGATCTTTAGGCCTAGGTTCTAGATCTTTTATATCTACTATATTATCTCCTTTATAATACTTCTAATCTTGTTAGCTTCTTAGTATTTTATCGCTTTAAGAGCTCTAAGGAGCTTAGTAATAGTTGTTCTTATAGTCCTTAGTAAGGTATCTTCGTCCTCTACTATCCTTTCTATCTAAGTAATTATATATTCCTATTCTCCTTTCTTCTTCTTCTTCTTCTCTTCTTCCTTATCTTATATCTCGTTCGTATTCTCTATCTTCGTTATCGAATACTATATAATAGGGATTATAGTAGTAGATAGATAGAAGTTAGTAGATAAATATAGTATTAAATAGAGAACTAAAAGAAAAGGAAGAAAGATTAGATAGTTAGATACTAATAACTCTTCTAGAAGTAATTAGGTTTTTATATCTAAGGTATCTAGATCCTAGCTTTACTTAAGCTAATTATATACAAATTATATAGTACTAATAGCTTCTAGAAAGTATTATTTTTATAGAAATATATAACTATCTACTTAAATCTAATTACTAGATATTCTAGTATTTTCTTATAACTTTAGTATTAGTTCTTACTATAGAGAGTTACTTTTCTACTATCTAACTTACTAAACTTTTAGCTAGATAGCTTTAGGCTTCTTAGTAATATCTATTCTTAGCTACTTTAATAATATTAACTATAGAGCCAAGTTCTATCTACTAGAACCCCTATATCCTCCCTTAGACTGCCTTCGGCAAAGCCCCCGAAGGGCCCGAAGGGGAATAGCATGCCAAGGGAGTCTGTGCACCCTGAGACTACTTGAGCCGCACTGGTTCCTTCCGCTGCACCTTGTCGATTTCCTTTCCCGCCTCCGCATCCGCCTCCGCATCCGCTTTTGCTTCATGTATACCTTTCCTACCCTTCCGATGCCTATTCTACCCAATGAGTGCCGTCCTCAGCGGAGCTCGCGGCGTCACGCTGAGCCGTATCGCTGTGATATTCCTGCTTTTGCTCGCCATTTTCCTCTTTCGCCATACTTGGCTGCCAAGGGGAGACTCGTACAACGCCGGGCCATCTTTCACGCCGCTGTCAGACAACGAGAAGAGCACTTACCAAGCCACCGAGCTCACGCCCACGCTTGATCATGGTGAGCTTCTCACAGACCCGAAACCTCCTCCTCCGCTACCATCCGGCGAAACGGACCATGTCGAAGAATCGAGCCATCATGTCACCGAGACGTGCCTGCACCTACCCGGAGCCGACAAGGTTATGGTTATGCTCAAAACTGGGGCAACAGAGCTATATCAGAAACTGCCCACGCACTTTGTCACTACTCTGAAGTGCGTCCCGCATTTTGTCGTCTTCTCCGACCTGGAGCAAAGCTTCGCAGACACCAAAATCCACGATGCCATCAAGTCGGTCAGCAAGAAGGTTAGGGAGAAACATGAGGATTTCAACATGTATAGAGAGATCGACAAATGGCACGCCGAGGGACAGGATCTGGGCAGGCTGATGGGCGACTCCGGATGGAATCTGGATAAGTGGAAGTTCCTACCCATGTTCCATGAGGCCTTTGAGAATGCGCCAGACCACATACAATGGTTTGTCATGATGGAGGCCGACACCAGCTTGCACTGGCTCAACCTGCTGCTCTGGCTGCAGTCCATGGATCATCAGCAGCCATACTATCTGGGAGCGCAGAATGTCATAGGCGACACCACTTTTGCCCACGGAGGCAGCGGAATTGTCGTTTCAAGGAAAGCAGCCGACATTCTAGAGGCCGCACGATACAATGCCGGCAAAGAGTTGTACGATGAGCAATGGGAAGACCAGACGGCAATCTCGTGCTGTGGTGACGAGATCATCGCACGTGCTTTCAAAGCTGTCGACATCCCATTGACACCAGCTTGGCCACTGATCCAAGGTGCGTCGGTGCCACAGGACATGGTATGATGAATCACGACGCTAACACTCGGCCAGGTGAGACAATAAGCACCGTCGATTTCACCGAGCATCACTGGTGCACACCACCCATCACCTTCCACCATGTCACTCCTATCGAAGTCGATACGTACTGGCAGTTCCAGATCGACTGGGCCGCAGAGCATGGCTGGAGGACACCATACCTATACCGCGACATCTTCAAACACTTCCTTGGGCGACATGTGACGGTCAATCGAACCTCCTGGAATAACTTGTCCAACGATCAAAAATTTGTTTCTGCTTCGCTTGCTGTCGAAGACGATACTGTTTTCTCCGAGCTGGAACCGCATCAGCAAAAAGCGACCGAATCGGAGGAATTGTGTGCAGAAGCATGCGCGATCGAGGGAGATAAGTGCATACAGTGGATGTTCACTCCTGGACGATGCCATCTTGGCAGAGACATCCGATTCGGCAAAAGTGATGAGCGAGAGGACGAGCACTGGAGAAGTGGTTGGATCCAAGAGAGAATCCACCAATTCCGGAAGTCTCAAGAAGGCTGCAAAATCAGTTGGCGCGGATAAGCAAATTGTGACAAGCCGTTGTCGCAAGCAAGGGCATGAGGGAGACGGCCGTGTCGAATGTCGAAGCATTTTATCCTATACAAGCACATTTCACGGCCACAAGCAGTCGACTCGGTATTCCAAGTATTGGAGCCGAAATAAATACAAAAAGTGTCGAGCTAAGGAGGGCCGACAGGGTGTAAATGGATCATAAAGCGCAATAGAAGATACAAGGAACAGTAGGGGCCAAAGTAGGAACAGTAGGGGCCAAAGTAGGAACAGTAAGTGTGTTGTTGCTCTATAGGTTGGAGCTGAACCTGAAAGGTGCTAGGTTGGACTAGTCACGTGACATCAGTTATGTAATCCTAGGTAACCGTAATAGGGGGAGGCTAATTATCCCTTATTTTAGAAACATAGACACTTCGCCTAAGGCATCTATTAGAATTCTATAACTCTAATCTTTTATTAACTTTTAGTAACCTATAGCTAATTAAATAATATAGATAATAGATAGATAATTTATTTCCCTATTCTAGTACTATCTAGCCTATATAGATTATAGCTATATAGTATCTAAGGAGGAAAACAAGTATCTATAAAAAATCTTCTATCTCTAATTTATTTCCTTCTATTCTACTAGTAGGCTCTATAGTTAGTATACTAGTATCTAGATACTATCTTCGTAATATCTATCCTTAGAGTTCTTCTAGTCCTTTCCTTTCCTCCTTTAGGCTATCCTTTATATCTAGCTCTCTACTTTCTCTATAAGTCTAAATTAGGATAGAAGTCTCCTTTCTTTAATCTATCTTACTATATTCTTTATAGTTTTCCTATCCTAGAATATTCTAGAGTATATCTTTATAGCTTCTTATCTTCTCTAGTTCTTCCTTTCTCTAGTCTAGTCTAGATATAATAGGAATATATATTAGATATTCTAGGATAGGTATCTATAATATATATTAGTAGTATTAATTATTAACTTCTAGGACTCTCCTTTTATATAGGTATACTTTAAGTCTAATATACTTAGACCTAATCTAGATAGTAATACAACTTTTAGTTCTTATTAGGCCTTAGTAGATCCTTTAGTTCCCTAGATACTACCTCTAGTAGACTCTAGTTCTTCTTCTTAGTAGAGCTATATTCTACTTCTTTTCCTATAGCTTAGATACTATCTATTTAGCTATTAAGGCTACCTTTAGTTTCTTCTTAGTTAGAGTCTTAATTCTATATTTAGATACTTCCTCTAGTATTTTCTATTTAGCTAACTTAGGGCTTTAGTCTTAGGCTATATATTCCCTAATCCTATAGACTACTTTTTCTACTATAGTTTAGGCTTAATAATTGCTAGTTTGTTTAGTATACTATATCCTTACTATAAAAAAATGGTAGCGAACAATTAGAGACGAAGGGAAAACAGTTAGGAAGGGAGGGAGGACGAATGGAAAGCACTATATACTAGAGCAGAGGAGGTACTAAAGGCAGAAGATGGGAAAATCCCTAAGAGGGCATATAAGATAATGATCTTAGAACTCCTTACAGGACTAAAAGCAATCCACAACTAGGCAAGCTACATGATTACGAAGGTAGCTAATATAGCCGTAGTAAAGATTATAAAGAAACAACAAGAGACAAGCCTAAACTACCGCACCTAGGTAGTAGTAGCTAGTTAAGAGGTACCAAAACCCCCGAGGATAGTAGTCAGAGTCTACATTACGGACCTATAGGAGTAAAAAGAAATCTAAGGACTCTTAGGGAAAGAGATTGTAGAAAGAATTATAGTTAAGGAGGTTATTAGGGCTAGGAACGAAGGGAAAGGGATAATCAAGCTATTTATAGCCTAGGAGTAGGACAAAAAGAAGCTAGAAACACAAAAAGAATAGACAACTAAGATAGGGAAAACTATAAAGGTCTCCTAATAGTAGTTTATAATTATAGCCTATAGCATAATAAGGAGCTTTAAGGAAGAATAGGATATCGGAAACCTATAGAGACAAAACTAAGCTATATGCCTAGGCCTAAAGATTATAAAGGTAGCATAGATTAAAAGGAAAATCGAAGAGACTAAGAAGNAAGCTATTTATAGCCTAGGAGTAGGACAAAAAGAAGCTAGAAACACAAAAAGAATAGACAACTAAGATAGGGAAAACTATAAAGGTCTCCTAATAGTAGTTTATAATTATAGCCTATAGCATAATAAGGAGCTTTAAGGAAGAATAGGATATCGGAAACCTATAGAGACAAAACTAAGCTATATGCCTAGGCCTAAAGATTATAAAGGTAGCATAGATTAAAAGGAAAATCGAAGAGACTAAGAAGTAGTCCTCCCTAATCATCTAGGTAGGGAGTGTAGAGCAAGCTAACATAGTACTAGACTAAGGGCTATTCTAGGACTTTGAAAGATTAGAAATAGAGGTACATAGAAGCAACTACAGGATAATACAGTGCTTCAAATGTTAGCACTATAGACACTTAGTAGCTAAGTACATAAAGACAACCAACACCTACTCCTATTACGTAGGGGACTACTAGGTTAAAGAATGCAAAGCATACAAAGAGGAAGCAAGATATGCATACTATACTAAAAGACACCCCTCTTAGGCAAAGGAATACCTAGTAAGAATGCAGGTAGCAAGGAAGGCAAAGGAAGCTAGAGTCAACATACTAACAAGATACGTAATAAGCTAAGGTAGCTAGGCGTAGAGGCAACCTAGCTAGGTACTACAAAAGAGGTTAAGACAAGATAATAGGTTCACATTTAGGGCCTTACTAGTACTAGAGAGCTACTAGCAACTAGGGAGACTAAGATACCTTAACATCGTAGGAAAGGAAGTAGGGTAGAAGAAGCTTAGTTAAATACTAGCTTAAAGTAAGGAAAGGCTAAAGGAAAACCTATAGGGAAACGATATGGATGAAACCCAATAAACAGTACAATAGTACTAAACATTATATAGTATAATATTAACAAGAGTAAAGACAAGGTATAGAGGAGCTTCCTTCAAGTACTAAACCTAAAAGAATATTATATCATTGCAATCTAGGAGCCCTAGCTCAACCTATATATAAAGAGACTAGCAACTGTTAAAGACCTAAGATACTACCTAATTATCCATAGCTAGGGAGCCCTAAGGACATGTATCTACATTAGTAAGGAGATAGCTACAGAAACCTAGTAGGCTATACTATAAGAGGATAGGGACCTAACATTAGTTTAGGTAGAAACATCCTAAGGTACACTCTAAGTCTACTACATATATAACCCACTACTAGACTCAAGGAGTAGTACCTAACTAAAAACCCTAGAAAGAATACCTAGAGTTATCTAGGGGAACACCTACTAAGTCCTACTTAGAGATTTCAACCTCTACTACCCCCTCTAGGGCTTAGACTTTACCCTAGCTCATTACTTCCTAGTAGGAAGGCTAATTAACATGTTAGAGAGGGAAGGAATAGAAATTGTTACCCTAAAGGGATTAGTTACCTAGGAGGCAAGAGGAAGTAGTAGCATACTAGACCTATGCTTTGCATTATATTAGATTAGGAATAGGATTACAAGATGTAGGGTTAACTAGGAACTAGAAGAATCATTAGACTACTTCCTAGTATAGGTTNACCTACTAAGTCCTACTTAGAGATTTCAACCTCTACTACCCCCTCTAGGGCTTAGACTTTACCCTAGCTTACTACTTCCTAGTAGGAAGGCTAATTGACATATTAGAGAGGGAAGGAATAGAAATTGTTACTCTAAAGGGATTAGTTACCTAGGAGGTAAGAGGAAGTAGTAGTATACTAGACCTATGCTTTGCATTATATTAGATTAGGAATAGGATTACAAGATGTAGGGTTAACTAGGAACTAGAAGAATCATTAGACTACTTCCTAGTATAGGTTGAGCTAAATGTCTAGGCTAATTAGGAATAGGAACTAGAGGAAAAGCTTAACTAGAAAGGGGCCTAATAGGATAGGATTAGGGAGGAACTAGAAATAGACCTAAAACTAGAGGAACTCTTAACAAAGTACCTATTAAAGCTAGAGGACATTGACAAGGCAGTAGAAGAACTAATAGGAATCCTAAGATAGGTAGCTAAAAAGCATACCCTAGTAAAGAGACATTTACTATACTAGTAACTATACTAGACTAGTGAGTATATAAGGAAAGTCAAAGTAGCAAGGAAGGCTAGGAGGTAGTAGACATAAACCTACAACTAGGAAGCATAGGACAACTATAACAAAGCCTACTAGGAAAAGAAGATCTAGATTAAGAAAGATAAGATACAAGAATAGAGATCTATAATAGGGATAATTACAAAGAAACTAGAGGAGATATAGAGGATAGCTAAATAAGCAAGGAAACCTAAATAGGAAAAGGATAAGCTACTACAATTCCTAAATATTAAAGACTAATAAGGGCAAATATAGACTACAATGGAAGGGAAAGCAAGAGCCCTAGGCTAACACTTCTTCTATAGAAAAGTACAAGTAGACCTATTAGATATAAGGGAGAAAGAACTAGAGACTCTACTTCTAGATATACTAAGAGATACCTAGGTTAAACTAGAAACTATAGAAAGGATCCTAAAGAAAATACTAGGTAGCAAGGTACTAGGAGAAGACAAGATCTATAACAAACTTCTAAAAGTATATAAGAAGGAGCTAGCCCTAGTACTAGCCAATATCTTTACACAAAGCCTAGTATTAGGACACTACCCAAGACTATTTAGGAAATCCTTAATAGTAGTGCTAAGGAAGCCCTAGAAGGAGGACTATACATAGCTCAAAGCCTATAGACTAATAGCCCTACTCAATACAATAGGCAAGGTACTAGAGAAGATTATTACTAAAAAGCTAACAACCTTTGTTAAGGAAAGGAACATCCTTCCTAAAGGCTAGATAGGAGGAAGAAAGAAAAGGTTAACACTAACGGCTATGGAACTAATTATAGAACAGATTAAGCATATCTAGCACTATAGTCAAAACTAGGTAGTAACCCTCCTCTCCCTCGACATCTTAGGAGCCTTTAATAATGTCTCCCATAAAAGGCTCCTATATATACTTAAGTAGAAAGCTATACCAAACTAGATAGTCCAATTCATCTAGTCCTTCCTATAGGAAAGATTAATATAGCTAATTCTAGGCAAATTCAAATTAGACCTAATACTAACTAAAAAGGGAATCCCCTAAGGATTAACACTCTTCCTAATCCTCTTCCTTATCTTTATAGCGGACCTACTCCTACTCCTAGAATTAAATAACATATTAGCATTAGGGTTTGTAGATAACACAAATATCCTAGCCTAGTCCAAGACAATAGAAACTAACTACAAGATCCTAGAAGAGAAGTACTAAGAGTATGAAAAATAGGTAAGGAGGTATAGAGCAAAATTTACCCTAGAAAAGTACTAGCTTATCTATTTTAGCAAGGCTAAATTAGCCTATAACATAAAGCAATCAATTACTATCTAAGGCTTTAAAACCTAACCATTAGTAGAACTTAGGGTACTAGGGATCTAGCTAGACCTAAAACTGAATTAGGGACTATAAGTAAAGAAAGCAAAGTAGAGGGTAGATGCTAATATGCAATCCATTAATAGGCTTATAGCCTCTATATAGGGGGCTACATTCGAGAAAGCCAAAGTTATGTACAAAGCAATTATTAAGCTAGCAATACTATATAGAGCATAGATATAGATAGCCTAGGAGAAAACACTAAAGAGGATTAAGCAACCAATTAGTAGATCCTAAACCCAAAGCCTAAAGAAAATCCTAGGAGTATACAAAACTACACTAATAAGGGTAGTAGAAATGGAATTAGGGATCCTACTAGTTAAACAATACCTTAAGGGACTAAGACACTAATATATAGTAAAGACAATAGAATACCTAGCCTAATAGACTATCCAAAAGGTACTAGACAAGATAAAAGCCTAGTACATTAGGACTAGGAGGCTAGATAGACTACAAATGATTCCTTAGAAAGCTAAGGACCTAGAGCAATATAGAGTCCTAACAAGAGAAATGCTAGAGAAGGAGCTTCAAAGACTAAACATAAGGCTAAAGGAAGATAAGCTAAAAGAAAAGAAACAAAGCTTAGTAGAATCGATTGCTAGACACCTATAGGAGTAGGAATAGAACAAGACATAAGTTAGACTAGGAACCCTAAAGGTACTAATCAAATTTAGTTAATACAACTACTAGCTCTATAAGGACCTAAATAGGGCCGAGGCAAGCCTAGCTATCCAAATCAGATCTAAACACATTAGACTTAGATCTTACTTATTTAGAAGAAACGTCCTAAGAATCGAAAGTAGAGCTTGCCAATATGGCTACTAATCTTAGAACCCTAAGCATATGCTACTAGTCTACCCCTAATAGTTAGAAGGTAGAAGTAATTAGAGACTAAAAGCAATGGAAAGGGAATATAACAAGCTAATCTAAAGCAAAGAAGACCTAAAGAGGATAGTAAGGTAGATCATTAAATAGGGATTCGTACAACAATTTGCACTAGTAAGGGAAACTAAGGAGTAGATAAGAAAGAGGGAAGAAGAGGGGGAAAGGAGGGTAGGGCAGTAGGCAAGGTAGTTAGAGGGTAATAACTATAATACTAGTATACCCTAGAGGAAGGAAAGTAAAGAAACGAGGAAGAACAATACTTGTAAATAGGATAGGAGGGAGGTTTTTACTAACCAAGTTGGTTTCCTACCTAAAACAATATATAGAAACAGACCTACATAGGCCGAAAGGCACTACAATAGGCAAATGAAATATCTATCTATATATTTAGCTTTACCTATTATTTTAATATCGTATTAAATCCTACCTAGTCGCGTATATATTGTCCTCTACTCTTACTATTATCGAGCTTTATTACGTTATTTTTGGTTATTGCTTATCGGATTTTTAACGTATAATCTCTCTCTATAGCTAGCTATACTACCGGCTATAGATTTAGCCCTACTTATTATTTCGATATCGCATTAAATTTGCCTAGTCGCGTATATTCTATCCTCTACTCTTGCTATTATTGAGCCTTATTACGTTATTTTTAGTTATTGCGTATTAGATTTTTTTATATATACTCTCTAACTATAGCTAGCTATACTACCGGCTATAGATTTAGCTTTACCTATTACTTTAGAATTATATTAAATCTTGCCTAGTCGCGTATATAATGTCTTCTACTCTTACTATTATCGAGCGGTCTTACTATTATCGAGGTCTTATTACGTTACTTTCTATTATTTTCTACTTACTTTCCTAGAAACGGTAGTAACGACGTTTTTGTTATACTAACCTATAATACAATCGCGTATAACAATAACTTTCTTCAATTCGGCTTTTATATTATACATCGCCTATTCTTTGCCCGCACTATAGTTCTATACCTTTAGTCGTATACTTATTATATCTAGAATAGCCGGAAAGTCCGCCGCTACTACCGCTAAGAAGAACAAGAAAGGTACTACTCGTATCCTTTATAATATCTACGCTACTATCCGCAAGGCCTAGAAAAGTACTACCTTTAAGCCTAGCAAGCTAAATAAGAAGGTAACTATAAGCGTACGTCGTAGAAACGTAGGTAGTAAGTTCTACTTCTTGTATAGCTAGCCGTATAGCTAGCCGTATAGCCGGCCGCAACTAATTATCTTTTAGAAAACGTACTATAGTAGATTAAGACTACGCAAATGTCTACCGACCTTATAATCCCGCGAGCGCTATTCTAGAGACTAATTAAATAGTTAATCTACGATACTAGCATTACCGGCGCTAGCTAGTTCCGTATTTAGTTTAATACTATCGAGGTATTATATAAGGCCTCTAAAGCATACCTTACGACTTTCTTCGAGTATATATTACTCTCTAACGTCCTTAATATATACTAACTCTAGATAGCTATTAACCTACTAGCCGTCTATGCTAAGCGTGTTACTATTTAGTAGAAGGACATTGTTATACTAAGTTTGCTTCTAAAGGGCTATAGTATCTTTATTAGAGATATAGACTTTAGCGAGAATCTATATAAGAACCGTTATACGTAATAAAGGAACGGAAGGGTAGCTATTAGCGCTATACTATAGAAAGAAATAACTACTCTATCCTTAAGGACTACGATACTAGTAGTATACATAGAAGAAATAACTAGTTTATCCTTTAGGACTACGATAATAGTAGTATACATAAATAATAATATATTCTCTATCTCGATATTTCGCAATTTCCGCTTTTCTAATGTTTCTATTGTTCGCTATAAACCTATTAAATTTTTAGGTTTAAACCCGGACAAACTTCCGGTTCCCTAAGATTAGACCCGGACAAATGGGTTGGGTTCGGTTTTGAACCCGAACCTAACCCAAACTAACCTACTAGGACGTCTAGATAGAGCTAAATCTCTCCTATTCTACTAGTATAGCCTAAGGGCTAAGATAAGTATCTAGGTATAAAGGAGTCTAGCTCTAAGGTAACTAGTAATTTAGAAAACTATCTAGCTACCTATCGAGCCTAGTATAGCTATAACTATTATAAGAACTAATACTAAATCGATAGGCTAATCTTCCTAGGAAGGGAATCTATTCTAGGAATAAGGAACTAGAGTAGTAACCTAGGACTAATTATCCTAAAGAAAAGGAAGTAATAACTAAAGAGAAGATTTTAAGGAGTACTAGAAGGAGGAGGAAATATAAAGGTTATAGTACTTAGAATATCCTAATACCTATAGTCCCTAGGGGAAGTATAGCCCTAGATTTGCCTCCTAGGCCCTAGCTCCCTTAGAGGTAATATAATATTAGTTCTAAGGGCTAGATATCTAATATAAACTATTCCTTATACTATATATAAGATAGTCTATAAAGAATATCTAAGTATAGAGACTAATATAGAAAATCCAATTTCTAGTACTATAGATTATATAACTAGATACTAAGTAAGGATAGGAATAGTTCTTAGCTTAGTAGAGAGCTAATATAGAAGTTAACTAGAAAATAGGAGAAAGGATAAGGATCTATATTTATAAAGGAAAGGAAAGAAGGAAAGGAAGGAATAGGAATACTACCTTATTTCCTAAACCGGAGGCCCTCCTATCTAGCTTAAAAAGCTATAAAGGAATAAGCTAAAGAATACTAAACTAGAGGAAGTAAACACGATCTAGTTAGGATAATAGAGATATAGAGAACCTCTTAATATTTAAAAGACTAGTATAACTAAGGATAGGGCCTAGTATTCCTAATAATATAAGGAAAAGTAGAGGTTTTTAATATTATACAAAACTAGAAGGGGCTTTAAGGAGGTTAGGAAGGTAGGGTATAGGGCTTTTCCCTCCTAAGGACTATATAGAGATAGCTACTTGTCTAGGAGTTAGAATAATTTCTAACTCCTAGACAAGTAGCTATTAGTAATATAAGAACTTATCTATCTATCTATATATAATTGTATATATACTTGCTTACTATTATTAGGTCTATAATATATTAAAATATAGAGCGAATCGGTTAAGAAATAAGTATATAATAACTATAGAAAGGAAAGTCTATTCTAGCTCTATATATTAGTATAGAGATCCCTACTTATAGCTTAAATCCCTTAAACTCGAAGCCCTCTAGAGCTAACTCTCTCGCGAATTTAGCTATTTCTATATTACTAAAGGTCGCATTTACTTACTAAGGTATATACCAAGGTATAGATATACCCTATAGCCTTGCCTACTCGAATATATAGTCTAGGTTACTAATAGTAGCTAGTATAGCGGCATTCTATATCTTAACTTCTACTAATTTACTCCTTAAGCTAGATACTTTATTACTTCTATACTTAGTACGCTTCTACTTCTTAGTATAATCCCTAGCTATTAGCGCTATAGACTCCTCTATAGTTATCTTCTTCTTCTCCTTAATCGCTTTCTTCTTCTCTTATTTCTAAGTAGGATTAGCTATTTTACTAGTAGTAGTAGAGGACGTAGTAGATAGAGCTAGAGAAGCTATTTAAGCTACTAGAGTCGCTAGAGCTACTAACGGCCTTCTAGTATACTTAATAGTAATACTCTCGGTAGTAGTAGTATCCTTATTATTAGTTATATCGTCTATAGACTTCTCGTAATCCTTAGTATTACTAGAGTTACTACTATCGCTTCTAGTAGATATAGATACTCTACGTTTATTACTTCTATACTATATTAAGTTCTTCCTTCTATACTCGGTCTCTATACGCTTATTAACTATAGCTTCTACGTCAATAGCGGCTTGCTTCTTAGTAGTAGTATACTTATTAATAACTCGCTTAGCTTCTTTTATTACCTAGAAGTAATCGTCCTTGTTCTCGCTACTAGAATATATCTAGTTATTATACTTATATTAAGTATAATCCTTTAGTATATAATCGAATATCCTCTATAGGTTACTATACTTCTTACAAGTCTCTATTATCTATATATTACTAATCTTTGCTAGAAGTAAGGCTTACTATACTAATCTTCTTTAGTAACTATATATCTTATAAGATAGAGCTTCTATACTTCTATATAATCCTTCTATCTAATATTAGTTATTAGTATATCGTCGTCTTTAAGATTAACTATTATAATACTCTCTTATAATCTACTAACGAGCCTATCTTGTACTTTAGCTTAATTACGGAGCTCTTAGAGATACCGGTAGAGTACTATTCGAGCTATAGAAGTTAGTAATAGTAAGGCAAATAGACTTAGATATTATAGTACGCTTAATCGATAGTTAGAAGGTACTAGGCATCTATTAAGGACTCTAGCTTAACTCGCGCTTAGTTAGAGCTAGAGTAGGTAAGGAATTAAGCTAGAAAGAGCCTCCTATAGATACTATAGTAACGACTTCTTACTTACTTAAATACTAACTATTATAAGCTTTATTTAAACTACTATTTAGTCTATCTACTATTATATAACTATAGTAATAGTAGACTCTATAAGTAAGACTCTTATTCTATAAGGTTCTTATAAAGTTAGTTACTTAATCTAAGGTAATAGTACTATATCCTCTATAGTACTAATATATCCCTATTAAGCCTTAAGATAGGTACTCTATATATAGAGCGCCTTTAACAAGATAGGGATATGTAGAGCCTACTTGCTAACCATAATCGATACCTTGGCATCCGGATCCGGTTAATAGAGCGCTTTGCAAAGTGGCTACAGAACACCCCTAATAAAGACCTCTTACGCTCCTTGCTTATCGCTAGTCTTAGCGACATCTTAGAACAAGCAAGCTTGGACGAAGGCTGTCGTTAGGATTTCAGATGATCGTGAATACCCAGTCCACTGCGCACTCCTGACTCACATTCACTGGTCTCTCTGTGAACGACAACAAAGCTCGTTCGTCGCCATCTTCTTTCTCAGGCCAACCTCAGCAGGTATCTACCGCTTGTCCCAAACGAGATCGGACAGCCATAAACAATGTCACTCAATGAAACAGTAAGCCTCGCGAAGAAGAAAACAGAAAGCTTCCAAATCGACATGAGCCTCCACCACTGCGGCACGATGACCCAACCAACCACACCTCCTGGGTCATGGCATGACCTTCTTTGAGGCATTGAAAGGCCCGACGAACTGCATTGGCTTTCCTCTGGCCGCCGTAGAGGCGCAGGCAGCTCCTGGTCTTTGACCGGGCAGCTTTTCCACAGCTTGACTTGGATACTCAGCGCAATCTGCGCAGCTTGTAGGTCTATGATCGGTAAGACCCCTCCTGGTCCCTAAGAGCTCCCAGAACCACAAATCAGATGCAGTCCCATCACACGTCGAATTTAGACCATAGCCTAGAGCGGTCCACGAGAAAGCCCTTCGCATCGAACAGCACGCCCTCTCTCCTCAGCAGATTCAACTTAATTTCTGTATTGGCTCCTGAAGGTGCTTTCTGCCATTCGCCCTTAAAGCCGCCAACATACTGTAAAGCTCGTTTAGCAGGTTCCAACTTTGTATGGCTGGTTGGCTTGCTCGCTCACTCACTCCATCTGCGCCAATCACTCTGTGACAAGGCACTTCCGGGGCGAATGGATTTCGCCGAAGTGCACCGCCAACGGCTCGAGGACTGGAGCCTAGTGCTTTTGACAAGGCTGCGTAGGTCGATATCTTTCCTTCTGGTATCTGACGTAGCAAAGAGTATACTCGAGCTTGATATTCAGTCACAGTGACCTGTGTCGCGGATGCCATGGTCGTGCTCGCCGTTGCAAGGCGTGATGAAGTTGTTTTGCAAAGCTGAATTTAGGATATGCAAAGTACTTCTGGCGATTATCTATGCCCAGAGATGTTGCTCTTGAAGCATCGACGGAAAGCACATCCAGAGCAACGTATCACGCAGCGACGCGCTGTAGAGTGAATTGACACGATCTACATTATGCCCCGCCGTTCTCCAGTCTCCAGGCTCTCTAGCATGAAGGTTTGTCTCCACCTGCAACGTGACCACACGCTGACTACAAGGTTGTTTACCTTCACCAGGGCCGGCAGACAGGCACAGAATCGTCACTCGACCATTTACCTCTGGACTTCCCTTACCTATTGAGTATCTTGAGCGTGAGTTACAGCATGCGCAGTTGTTAGATGCCGGGTATATGGTCGAGCAGGACGCGATGATAATGACCACGAACACTTGAGATCCGGGCGAGCCAAGCGAAAAATATCTCCAGCTCAACACTGAGCATTCGTAAACACTCCACAGAGACGGCAGAACGGTCGCAATCAACGACATCGATCACAATGCGGCGCTTATTTCCCAAGTTGACGGCGACTGGCCTGCAAGCCACTACATACTTGCTCGGTATCGCGTTGTTCAGCATATCCTTCCTCGTATTCCTCAACAGCAGCATCTCGTTTGTGGTGACGGAAGTCATTGGTCAAAAAGAGGAGGTTGGAGATGCAGTAGGGACACTTGGCTTTGCAGATGAATTGCTAGCTCTGGTCGCATGTCCCTTATGGGTAGGTTGGCAAGCATATATACCAGCGAGCGAAGGACAAGTTGGCTGATTCGTGCTTGTTGCTTTCAGGGTATGTTATCGGATCGAATAGGCGTAAGAGCCGTCGCTGTTAGCGGCTATTGCATTGTCGCATTCAGTTTGGTATGTCTCGTACAGAGCACAAATGTGTACCCCGAACTCTTGCTAGGACGGTTGTTGTTCAGCTTGGGTGGCGCGGCTTGCTCGACAATGGTCACAGCGGTACTGCCTAGCATGGTTGCAGAACCTCATGGGCACGAGGATGACGAGGCCCCCGCTTCGAATGGCAACGTCGCCAGACTGCGCGAGGAAGAACAAGGACGAAATGGTAGCATTGGCCATGCTGCATCCCCTAGCATCAACAGCGAATTGACCATTACTCCTGCAAGCTTCGCATCCGATACCCAGCGTCAGGACGCGCAAAGCAAAGGATCTGGAGAAGGTAATGCCTCCGATACCGATCGGACAGCAGGTACCTCAGAGCTAGCTGGACTTGTGGGTTTCTTCACTGGTGCTGGAGCACTCGTGGCTCTGGCAATCTTTCTACCACTACCCGCCTACCTCCAAAATGATGGCTTCAGCCAAGCAAGCAGCGTCCAGGTCAGCTTTTACATTGTGGCTGCAATCGCAGTCTTTGTTGCTATATTCATCTTCATTGGACTTCGCAAGCTGCCTGGTGAGGAGAAGAAGAATGTGGCGTCTCTTCTCAGACCGCCATATGACGAGACGACGACGATAGGCCCAGAAGGACATCCTCATACATTCCTCTCTCCAGCACCTTCCTATTTTGCTCTTGCGAAAGAATCCCTGAAGCTAGGATTCACCGATCCTGCGATCGGTCTCGGCTATCTTGGAGGCTTCGTCGCGCGTGCATCATCCGTCGGCATTTCGCTCTTCATCCCTTTGTTTGTGAATGCATACTTCGTCCGCAACGGCCTATGCACATCGAACCCGGACAACATCTCTGACATCAAGCGTGAATGTGAGCGCGCATACAAGCTCGCAGCAGCTCTTACGGGAATCGGCGAGACAGCAGCTTTGATCTGCGCGCCAATCTTTGGATACGTGGGCGGCCGAACGGCTAGAAACAAATGGTCAGAATGGCCACTTCTGATTGCATGCATCGTCGGTATTGCCGGCTATGTCAGCTTTGGGCTGCTCAAGAAGCCGGATGCATTTCACGGCGGTGGAGGCCAATGGGCATTTATCTCGGTGATTTTCATCGGCATCAGCCAGATCGGAGCTATCGTCTGTTCACTTGGACTGCTAGGCCGCGGTATCAACGGGAACACCAAGACTGCCGAACCATCCCACCTAGTCGCGCCTTCAGAAATTGGACCAGCCAGTGGAGACGAAAGCTCCGCACTGCTCCCAAACGCTTCATCACAGAAGCCAGCGACATCCATCGATCGCAAGCGATTGAAGGGATCAATCGCTGGCATGTACAGCTTCATCGGGGGAGCAGGTATCCTGATGCTCACAAAACTGGGGGGAGCGCTATTCGACTCCTGGACTCCTGGCGCTCCGTTCTACATCATGGCGATGTTCAATGCCCTGCTACTTTTAGCAATCGTGTCTGTAGGCGGTGGGAGTGCAGTAGTGAGGAAGCACAAAGTAGATGTGTCTTCACTGCCGCCTCGAAGAACAGACTAGTGATAGGAGAAGGAAGGCGCGTGTGTGACAGTCCGACAAGGTCATCATTGCTCCACTTGAATCACGTCACGTGCTCACGTGCCCACTCTTGGTGACCTCGGCGTCCATTTGGTCACACCTCCGGGCCACTTTGTCGCTCGACTGCTCATTTCTGACGGGAGTGGGATAGAAATGTGACAGGATAGAAATGTGACAGCGACACTGACGGCCTGGCATTTCTGTCGCATTACCGCGACTTTCTGCGCTAGAGCTTGCCAAGCGCGATTAAACTCAAACGCGTCCAGTCAGCGAGACGCGTCGCTCTGGCAGCTGCAAAACATTGCCATCGCCATCGCCATTGCCATTGCCATTGCCATCGCCATCGCCATTGCCGTTGCCATTGCCAATGCCAATGCCCATGCCCGTGCTGCTCGACTCGACGTGGCCTCAGTCCCGCTCTTCCGGCGGCGATATTCTGCGTGTGAAGGCAAGACTCAACAGGTGCGAGAAGGGTCCCCTCGCTCCTTCTCGCAGGCGAGCCACACGCAATGGCAAGCACGGCGAGCACTTCGAGGGAAAGAGCGTCGCAGCTGCACCAAGTTGTTAAAGCGCTCTTGCCCATTGCGGCCGAAGATTCGGCTACGGTCTTGTCACGGCACAAAAACATATACATTGTCCTCGAGCGTGCAGACAGGCCTTGCAACCTAGAACAACCAGACATTGACAGCTTCCTCTGGATCAAAGGCAGCAAGGTAAGTCGCTCACAACCTCGCCATGCTGACATCAAGTGCTGACGACTCTGCAGAAAATCTCCTTCGCCAAGCTTCTGGAGCTTCATCGAGCTCGCTGCCCGGACGCCTTGGACGTGGAGCTCACCGTGGGAGGCAACACCATGCACGATCAAGCAACAATTGCCCATGTTCCAGACATCAAAGATCAACTAGTTGTTGTTTCGGCTGTCAAGCGCGAGTTGGCAGCACCCACATCATCCTTCACCAATGCTGCCAGCAGCCAGAGCTCCGTGCGACAGCCTCTACAGCCCGTTAATCGCCAGCTCCACACGCCGCTGAAACGGAGCGCAGATGCTTTCTCCGTCAAGCGTGAGGTCGAAAGCCCCGGTGGACTATCTCCAGCTCAGCCCGTCTTAGGAGCCGCTGCAAGCCCTCGGGCAGCCACGCCTCTTGTCTCCAATGCACCGCCTGGATCAATGGCCACTGCTGCTATTCCCACACAAGAGCACAAGGATGAAGCTGAGCCGAACTTGCCGGAGACGCAATACCAGCCCCGATATCAAGAGAATCCATTTACGACGAAGCAAGAAGATCTCGGAGACGCCCAGCTCGCAATGCGCGGAATACCGCTTTCGGAACTAATCAAGGACGGCACGCCAGAGAGGCTCGAAGCTGGCGTGAAAGCTGGCTTGCGCATATTATCCAAGCTTGAAGCTCCCCTGAAGGAGCTGCGTGACAATCATGATGCGCAGAACTGGCTTGATCACGTTGCCAAGGTCCGCGAAGGGGCCAAGCGAGCACGTACTGTTGTTGGCGTTGTCGGCAATACTGGCGCAGGCAAGTCAAGTGTCATCAACGCTATGCTGGACGAAGAGAGATTGGTTCCCACGAACTGCATGCGTGCTTGCACGGCGGTCGTCACGGAGCTTTCCTTCAACTACAGCAACAATCCTGCCACCAAGTACAGAGCAGAGATCGAATTCATTCAGCCAGAGGACTGGCAAAAGGAACTCAAAATTCTCTTCCAAGAAATTTTCGACGAGGGTGGTGGCTTCAGCAAGGAGATTTCCAATCCAGATAGCGATGCTGCAATCGCATACGCGAAGGTGAGAGCTGTCTACAACACTTACACTCGCGAGATGCTCGCCAACACCAGCATTGAATCCTTAATGGGCAACAAGAGAGTCAGCAACCTGCTAGGCACATCAAAGAAAATCGCTGCTCGCGAACCGGGAGCCTTCTACAAACAACTTCAACAGTGGGTCGATAGCAAAGAGAAGGGTTCGGAAAAGTTGGACAAGAACGGCAACCAGATTGCGAGCAAGCTCCGCGACTTCGAGGCATGGCCGTTGATCAAAGTGGTCAAGATCTTCTGCAAGTCGCCAGCTTTGTCGACAGGAGCCTGCATCGTCGATCTACCCGGCGTTCACGATAGTAATGCTGCGCGTGCTGCTGTCGCCGAGAGCTACATGAAATGCTGTACTGGCCTGTGGATCGTGGCTCCAATCACTCGAGCCGTTGACGACAAGGCGGCGAAGCACTTGTTGGGTGAGTCTTTCAAACGTCAACTCAAGTACGACGGAACGTACAGTGCTGTCACCTTCATTTGCAGCAAAACCGATGACATATCTCGCATGGAGGCCGCTGACAGCCTTGGCTTGAACGATCAGCTGGCAGAGTTGGACGAGAAGGCGAACGAGCTGGAGAAGAAGCGTCGCGAGCTCAAGAAAGCGAAAGAGACCGCCAAAGGCAAGCAAAAGGATCTTGATGTGAGCATTGAGCAGATCGAAGATGATATCGACATATGGGAGAAACTGTCCGAGGACCTTGACAGTGGCAAAACAGTCTATGCACCCTCCAACTCCGCGAAGAAGAGGAAATCGGCCAGATCATCCCAGCCACCGAGCAAGCGCAGACGCCGTACCGTAGACTCTGACGATGACGCCGATTACGACGACGCGGCCTCGGAGCGAGAAAGTGAACAGGAGCAAGAAGATGGAATACATGAAGCACGCGCAGAGGCGCTTACCGAAGCTCACGTTGTTGCGAAGCTTGAAGAGCTGCGCCAGCTCAAGAGGGAAGCACGCCGCGAGAAGCGATCACTCGGCGACTCTCTAGAGGAAATACAGAACCTTGTCGACAGTGTGAACGTCGACCTTGCCGACATCAACGCCAAAAAAGACGCAATTTGCATCGCTGGTCGCAATGACTACTCCCGGGGTGCCATACAGCAGGACTTTGCGGCAGGCGTTCGCGAGCTGGACATGGAGACAGCGGAAGAGGAAGACCCAGACAACTTCGACCCAGAAACCGACATAAGAGACTATGAAAAAGTTGCGGCGAGCCTGCCAGTCTATTGTGTCAGCAGCAGGGCGTATCAAAAACTGTCGGGTAGATTGAGGCGAGACCATGATGTCCCTGGATTCACCGGCATCAAGGAGACTGAGATTCCTGCTCTCCAATCCCATTGCAGAAAGCTCACTGAAGCCGGCCGCCAGGCAACCTGCTCCAGGTTTCTTAATAATATCAAGCAATTATTAACCTCGCTTCAGCTGTGGGCTGGAGATGACGGCACTGGGACAAAGTTGAGTGCGGCTCAGAGAGATTCCGAAAAGGCATGGCTCGCACGAAAGCTGAAGGATCTGGAGAAGGCGCTTGACAATACGGTCAAGGAAACACTTGACGATGGCATGGAGACCTTGAAGGAGCAACTTTTCAATAAGTTTGGGCCGGCAGTCCAAGCTGCTACTGACGAGGCCCTGCCAAAGGCGAGATCGTGGGGCAATCGTAAGTGTGATCGCAATAATCTGCCCATCTCTCCTAGACCATTGTTGATTTTGTGTGAACAGGCAAAGACGAGGGCGGACTGCTTTGGGCAACATATAAGGCCACAACGCGCCGCAAGGGTACATCACCCATAGGTAGACCCTATTCCTAAGCGACATTTTGCTGACCGTTGACTTCTGCTTCTTCTAGGTGTGTTCCAGGGTGCCAGCGGTGCTCGCGATTTCAACGGAGAGCTTACCGAGCCAATGTACAAGATGCTGGCCAGCGCATGGGAGCGGTGCTTCCAGCGACAGCTTCCCACGATCCTGCGATCTCTTCGGAAGTCAGCTTCGACCGTTCTGCATCAGTTCCACGCCGAAGCTGAGCGCCGTGCGAAAGAGAGAGGTCTCGGATTACCTCGCATCACTATGCTTGCGGGACAGCTGGAAGCGTACACCGCCATATTCCAAGACCTGTGTGAGACAGCAGTAACATTGCTCAACGATGGACAAAAGGACATCAATCGCGAGTTCACGCCGATAATCATGGCCGCGATGGAGCCAGCTTACACAATGTGTTCTGAGGAGAGGGGCACAGGCTCGTTCGCGCGCATGAAAGGACACATGACCAGCCATGTTCAACGTTGCCAGGAGGTCATGTTTAAGAATGCCTCAGAGGAAGTCCGAGCTAGATTGCTTCAACTGTGCAAGACAATTCGGGAGCATCTACTCGAGAAATCGGATCAGGTCTTCGTCAGCATGAGCAGAGATTACATGGTACGACTTGCACACGTTATGGTGTGTTTTATTGTCTGACTAACCACCTGTTCCCAGGGAGTCAACACTGCCGAGGTCAAGCTAACGAGAGAAGAGCGTCTGACGCGTAGAAGCGTCGACGAGGTTGTACTGTCCGCCGACAACGACTTCCGTGATGTTCTGGAGCGAGACATCGAAGAGCTCAGGGCCATGGGCGCTCGCGAAGATGCCGATGACACGGCGCATGACGCTGGCGGCGATGAAGACACTATGGACGTCGACAATGACAACGACGAGAATGTCTTCACCGACGAGCATGACATTGCTGGGTCGGCGGACACTCCTCGGACCGGTGACGCGGCCGAGGTGAGTGTTGCTGCCGACGTCGATGGGCGGCACGAAGTTCGTGCCGAGCAGGAAGTGGGCACGGATGGTGCAATGGCAGCGCCGACCCCAGCTGCAGACACAGCAGAGGAGTAGGCGTCCACTGGTCAGCGAGAGCTCTGGGGTTTGCTAAGATGCTTCCTTCGTCTCTCCACTTGCCGGCAGCGTGGCTAGGTCTTCCTTGTACCGGGAACACGGCGCCTCTCGCATGGGGTACATTTTAGGCTAGTTCCACACGCGTTTGGCGTTTGGCGTTTGGCGGTTGGCGGTTGTCGGCCGCCCGTCCAAGCCCCAAGCCCTGTAGAGGGAGTAATAGATATTAACGCGGGCCCAGGAACAGTGGAGGCGAGCGCCAAATTTAGAGAGCAAGCTCTGCTACTATCGATCATTCGCGGCTAGATGGCCGGATACGATGGCCGGATACGATGGCCGGATACGATGGCATGTGCACGAAGCTGCGCCACGTTTTTAGGAACATTATTTTCAGGTACAACAGAAGCAGAAGCAGAAGCAGAAGCAGAATACCTAGTCTTCCCTACTGTACACATCTTTGCAAAGGCCATCTGGATCCATGCCCGGCATTGTTCTGTCATATATGTCCACCCATACCTAGGCACAGGTATATATGCAAGAAACTGCTGTCTCGTCCACTGTGCCATGTCTCTTTCCATGTCTCTCTAGCACGCTGCACGCTCCTTCACGAATCACTCCTTAATCCTTATGGACAGCCTCCAGCCTCCAGCCTCCAGCCTCCACCACTTTCTCCACCTACACGCCTAGCTTATGTCCAACCATCACAGCACTCCCGCATCACAGCACCACCTTCACTTCCATGACCGCAATCGGCCACTGACCTCGTGCTTGGCGACATCGAGCTGCATGGACCTTCATCACCGCGCACAGAATGATCAACGACAAGAACGTCACGTTTCGTGTAGGAGGAGCTGGAGCAACGAACAAGACTTGCAAGACATCGTTTCTCCCATGACTGCGACAAGATCATCGCATCACACACATTGGGAGCACATCCCAGTATCGTATCGACCAAGAGATTGGCGCGGCCCTGCGGACACGAGAACGCCAGTATCGCCCTTGACACCAGCACTCCGCTTCCATCAATCTTTCGACGAGAGGACACACTTTCACTCAAGCCCAAGAGCGAGTCGCCGCTACCGAACCAGTGACCCGAACACCACCTACGTGCAGCATGCCTATGGAACTCCACCAGGCCCCACAGCGCCCGCCCTCCTGTGTCCCCAAGCAGGCACACATGAAGACCGCCGCAGCATACATAGCGCTCCTGACCAGCTGCAGCACTACTCAAGGTCGGTGAGCCAGCCAAGTACACCTCGAGCCGTTCCAAGCTGGCTCTCGGAGGAAACGGACGAGCCACCATTCGTCATGATACCTCAATCGCCGACCTGCCCGCCTGCCAGAAGGCGACGGCCACGCAGCACTAATAACATTGGTGATGGCACTTTTACGCATGCCGAGGATTTCCACCTATTCGTCCAAGCGACATCCGGGCTAGGACCACCCGAGCAGTCGTTTCCAGATACTCCATCTGGCGGTGCTGCTCACAACGACCGCAGTATGAGGCCAAGCGTCCAGCATGTGGAAGGCGAAACGATCATCTCTCCTGGCACTACGCAGACACCAACGACGCTCTACGCACTTCGACAACTTGCTCAGATGCCCGAGGGGTCCCACGCCCCACCTTTGCGGCCAGAGCCACCAAGGTTGACTACAGAAGCACCCGACACACGGCATTCGCCTGTTCATGTGTGGCTGCAACGGCCAAGTGTAACTTGCGAAGATGATGAAGCAAACGCTGGGGATGATGAATTGCCGGACTACGCTGCGTCCCAAGCACAAGCCCAGGCGGCGCAGCGCGTGGAGGCCGCACGACGTGCGCAAGAACTTGCAAGAAGATGGCAGCAAAGTCGATGATATGGGGGAACATATAGCTGAGCCTCTGATGGGGGAAAAGCTATCCGATGATCATGCGAGCACTCATGTACAGTACCGACAAGAAGAGAACCGGCAGGGCATGACTAAGCGATCGATCGACAATAGCTCCGCTCTTTTCTTGGCGATGCAAGCTCACGTCACGACTCTCAGGAACAGGAACAGCGGAATTGTACTTCATTCCTCACATCTGTGCGTCCGTCCTACCAGACAACGCGCACTGCGACAATGACCAAACCAAGAGTACTTTACTGGTGAGACTTCTTTGACTCCAGCGGCGACTACGTTCACCTGACATGGCTTAGGTTTCGAACCGACTTGAGACTTCACGATTCGCCGGCATTGAAGGCTGCTCTTGACCTGGACCCCGAAGTCTTGTACGCCTCCCACATAGTCAACCTGGGCACACTGTCTTATCATCCTACAGGTATCCGATATGGTGTTGGGACTCTCACTACGTCTACAGGGCAAGAGTAGGAGCAAATCGCTTCCAATTCCTCGTATGTTTCCCTCAAGAAGCTTCTGCGTTTGCCGCACTTGGAACTAATCCGAACCCCTCAGATCGAGTGTCAAAATGATGTGTCCAATAGCATCACGAAGTTGAACAAGAAGAGCAAGCTTTTCGTGCTTCGTGAGCCGGCAGTAACACTGTTACCAAAGCTCTTCAAAGCTTGGAACATCAGCCATTTGGTGTTCGAGAAGGACACCGATACTTACGCACGAGAGCGAGACGCCAAGGTTGCAGAAGCAGCCAAGAAGGCAGGAGTGGAAGTCATTGTAAGATGGACTATGGCATTCGTTCATGGCAACGCAACGCGAGCTGATCATGCTTCGAAAATCTAGATCAAGAATGGGAGAACTCTTTTCGACCCCGACGACATTGTCAAGGCGAACGGCGGGAAACCAACGATGAGTATCAATCAGCTCCAACAGGCAGGAGCCAAGCTTGGAGAAATTGAGCAACCGATCGATGCACCAAAGTCTTTGCCTGACCCTGGAGACATGACTCTGAAAATCGAGCAGACCAAGCCAGATCCGAGCCCCGACTTCAACGAGAACCATCGCGAGAGCGAGGAGGCAACCTTCGACTCGGGAATTGCTGGACCAACTGGCAAATTTGACCCTCCTAAGCTTGAGGAGCTGGGCATGAAAGCTGCTTCCTCGCCTCACAAGGGCGGCGAGTCGGTCGTCTTGGACAGGTTAGAGAAGATCCTGGCTGATGAAGAATATGCGGCCACGTTTCAAAAGCCAAAGACATCGCCGGCTGCGTTCGAGCCACAATCGACCTTCCTGACCTCCCCATACCTGCACTTTGGCGCTCTATCATGCCGCTACTTCTACCATCGAGTCGCAGCGATTGTAGAGAAGCGAAAGAAAGAGAAGAAGCCAACCAGCTCGCCACCTGAATCATTGGCTGGGCAACTCCTTTTCCGAGACATGTATTTTGCAGCACAGGCCTCGCTTGGCTGGAGTTTTGGTCAAACGTACAACAATTCTCACTGTCGCTTTGTGCCATGGCACCTTCCCAGCAAGGTCGACATTCTAAGTAAGCGCACGACTGGAGCATATGAGATCGATGACGAGGAGAAGGAAACTTGGTTCCAACGCTGGAAATCGGGTACTACTGGTACGCATCCACTAGAGAGCAGCCCGATCTCGTGGAATCAGTGTAAAGTGCTAACAGGTCATACAGGCTTTCCATGGATAGATGCAATCATGAGACAGCTCAGGGCTGAGGGCTGGATTCAGTATGACACTAGTCTGTACCAGGCTGAATCATTTTGCTGATAACATGTTTTCCCTAGTCACTTGGCCAGACACTCAGTGGCATGCTTCCTGACCAGAGGTGGTTGTTACATCTCATGGGAAAGAGGTGCTGAAGTGTTTGAGGAATTACTGATCGATCACGAGGCTGCATGCAACACTGGAAATTGGCAGTGGCTGAGCTGTACAGCATTCTTTGCTCAATTCTATCGATGGTAAGCAACAGCAATGTGACGAGTTTGGGGGCAGCGACGCTAACGCAACCAACAGTTACAGCCCAATTGCTTTTGGAAAGAAATGGGATCCAGGTAAACTCGTTGATGCTGCAAAGCCTGGATACTGTCACGCTGACAACCATTTCAGATGGCGATTATGTTCGCAAATACGTACCAGAGCTCAAGCATTTCCCCAAGAAATTCATTTACGAGCCTCACAGGGCACCCATTGCCGACCAAAAAAAGGCTGGAGTGCTCATCAAGGGAGATGGTTCAGACAGAGAGATGAATGGACAGAAAGTATACCCAAAGCCCATGTTCGATTTCAATGAACGACGTGAGGTTTGTATTCAAGGCATGAAGAATGCATACCAAGTTGGGATGTACGGCACGCACGAGAAAGTGCTCGATGGCAGCTGGAAGCAGGCTTTCGACGATACAGCTGAGGGACCGACTGAGGGTGATCACGGAGGACCAGGTGGACTGGACACTTACTCTGATGCGGATGGCGCCGAAGAGGCAGATCCAGATGGAGCGAAGGCGCCGAAAGTGAAAAAGCAAGGTTCTAAAGGAAGTGCTTCAACGCAATCGAGCCCGAAAGCGACACGCACTGGGCACAAGCGAGAACATTCGCAGAGCACTCTTGATGGGAAATTTGAGAAGAAGCGGACGAAGGGCTGATGTGCGGATGTGGACAAATTACTCATATTGCGGCCTAATGCCCAGCAGTTCTTGGATGGCACCACCTGGGGCCAATGAGGTTGTGCAAAATGGACAATGGTTCTTCGGGCAGTATGGCGTCCTCGAGCCCTGCTGTCACGCTGCTTTTCCACAGTACGTCCTCATCATCCTCATGCCACGGAATCTTCTGCAACAAACAAGCCGTCGATATCGTTCTCGAGAGCCTCGCCCCTGAGAGCTGGCGGACTGAAAGCAATGACGCCCTACAAATGCTTTAGCCAGAAGACTTGAAACAGATTCATTAGATTCACTTACCTTAGGCATCAATGTTGCCAAGAGCGTGATTGAGCCTTTCAATCGTATCGGTGTGTCGCAAGCGCTATAATCGATCCATTGAATGCTTGCAGGCTTCCAGGCTGAGAAGAGCGAATTAGTGGTTAAAGCCGGCGATGAGCCGCCTAATCTGTCACTGTCTGCACAACAAGTGCTGAAACGAGGCCGAAGCCTTCCTTGTACAGCGTCTGAACACTTCTGAGTGAAAGCGGATCTTGCGGTCCGTTGGAATCAGGAGATCTCATTCGCTAGAACCCACGAAATCCAGGATTGGGGAATTTAGCGCTTTCACTCCGGTGTGCTTAGACGCTGTAGTACGCAGTGAAGAGGACTTGAGCGACCATGACTCAAACAGAGATCATAAGCCCGGCCGATTCAGTCAGGAGACGATGTAAGCGAACAACAATCTATGTCTGATGTGAAATTCTCCATTGTCATGAATCTTGGAAACACGTCTAGCAATCACGTCTAGCAACTATGTATAATAGGCATTCGTAAGGCTTGAGCCATTGCAGGTTTGATCTGGCGAAATCGGTCTCACAATCTGGCCGGTCTGGACATTCTGTCGATCTCTCGGAAGCGCTTGAAGTAAGCGACCGCGTGCGGATTGGAGACCGTATTGCTCGGGTTTACATCCTTGCCAGATATAGTCTGCTTGACGGCCGATTCGACTTTCTTGCCATTGATCGTGGTGGGAATTTCAGGAACCTGGAGGATGAACCGTGGTACGTGACGTGCGGACAGGCTGGTTTTAATCGCGTTCCTAATAGCGTTCACCAGCTCGGGCGTCATTGTACGCCCTTCGAGCATCACACAGAACAAGAAGACGTCTTCGTCTTTGTCCTGCGGTCTTCGCCGTCCTACACACAAGGTCTGTGAGATATCTTCAGTGAAGGGTGAAGCCTCCACGATGGAGTAGATCTGGAATATTAGCGTTGAGAAACACGAAAAGTCAACGTGCTTACCTCGCCAGAGCCAAAGCGTATGCCGGACGGGTCTATTGACAGTCAGCTTGCATGTCATCACAGCAGACATCAATATGCACTGACTCAAGACTCCGTCACTCCTCCCATGCATGATGAGACCACCCGTTTTTGGATTGTATTGCAGCCAATCGTGCTGAGCCCAGACGTCGATGTGATCAAACCTCGCAAAGTAGGACTCTCGATACTTGGCCCCATCCTCATCTCCCCAAAACAAGCACGGCATACCTGTTACATGCTCACATTAGCCAGTAGATAGACCTCGCTCGTGGAGGTCAATAACTTACTGGGAAATGGCCTCCGTACGATCATTTCACCTGCATCACCGCTTTCTAAGATGCTTTGGCCTGTCTCCGGATGAGCCACATCAACGGCCATACCAAGTGCGAGTATCTGCATTTCACCTAGGCAAGACAGTCAGTACGAATGTTGAGAAGATCGCTGACCAAGACCTTGTACCAGCATAGACTGGCCCAGCTGGATCAGCAGCGATCAGAGATGTCGCCGTGTCTGTTCCTCCAGCAGTATTGCAAAGATGTACTCGAGAGGGGAACGCCCGGTAGAACCATCGGTATTGTTCGGCCTAGCCGCATCAGTCGTCTGTTGAAAGGAAGCCTCACGTAGATGAGAGTGGTTGATTGAAACTTACTGAGAGTGTTGCTCCTGTCGTGTAGACAATCCTGAGAGATTTCAGGTCGAATTCCTTTTTGGGTATGGTCTTGGACATTTCGAGTTCTAGGAGATACCTAGGAGAGGTGCCAAAATACGTAACGGCATATTTCTCACATATCCTTAGCAGCTGTTTCGCATCAGGATACATTGGACTTCCGTCGTAGACTATCGTCGTTGCACCACTGAAGACAAAGAAGTTAGCGAGTTGCCAGCAGCCACGACGCTGACACGAACCTGGCGAAATACTGAAAGATAAGAGTCAGCATCATTTCCTCACTTTGTCATCACAGGCATGTATTGTTGATCAGCGAGATCTCTGGCGTTTGCCCAAGCTCCCCGACAACACTCACGGGCTTCAACTTACACCGTTCATGACATAGAAGACCACCCATGAGGTCGAGGAATATTGCATGATCACGTCTTTCGGGGTGGTATTATTGTGCACCACAGCAATTTTCTTGAGCTGCAGGATTAGTCCATGTTGATGGGCAATGCATTTTGGATCGCCGGTTGTCCCGCTGCTGTAACATATCCTAATTCAACTTTGATTAGCTAAGCAGCTTCTCGAGTCCTGCGAGAATGACCTTACATCAAAGGATAATTGAATGGGACTCGGGTGAATGTCAATTCATCTTGAGGTCTGGCTTTTCGCCGAAAGTCATCAAACGTCGGATGGTCGGTCGACGACGGCTTCAAAGGCACAATGAAGAGCTGTGGGTGTAGCTCCAGCCGCTTTACTATGCTCTCGACTTTGCTGAGTGTCGACACTGCTTTTCCCTTGTAGATCGTGTGCGAGTCGGCAAAAATGATCGCAGGACGTACTTGTTTCAAGCGCGAAACACAACCCCCGAGTCCTAGATCAGGACTGATGCACGTAAAGATGGCAGCAATGCTGGCAGATGCGTGATACAACACCTGAGCTGCGATAGATGTGGCCACAAGTGCTGCAACTCGGTCTCCTTTTTTGATTCCACATTCACGGAGTGCGCTGGCAGCGATTCTCACTTGCTCGCGGAATTCCCCCCAGGTTAGAATTGAGCTTGTCTCAGAATCGTCGTGAAGTCCGATCAATGCTATAGCAGACTCATCGGGATTTGAGAACAACGCATTTTCGGCGTAGTTTATCTCAAGACCACGAAACCAGCGCGGATTTCTTGACATGGGAATGGCATCGTCGTAGGCATTCTTCCCAGGCGGTAGTCGAGGCTTCAGATCCAGATAGGAATACAGGTCTCTCCAGAAGTCGTGTGGTCTTTCGACGCTCCATCGGTGAAGGTCGTGAGATGTCGTGAGATTTTGGTAGAAGCGTGTGTTGACATGTCGGCGATACTTGTCCATGGATGTCTGCCCGGGAGTGGGAGTAGTCCAGAGTAGCTCTGGCTCATCTTTGCGTGCATCCATAGCACGATTGGAGCTGAGGGCAACGGTGTCGCTATCACAGAAGTAAGAGAAGATGTCATGCAAAGGTAGGGTCACGAGCAGATATCGTGAAGGCTAGCTGTAGCCGGACCACTTGTGAACTTCTTGCCTTGGCGCCAAGCCTGGCCGGCGCCTGAAAGACTCGACATCGACAACTCCACCACCACCACCACCACCACCACCACCACCACATCGTTCTGATCCATCTTTGCAATATGCCTCGCCAAAGTGCCAGTGTTTCCCCCCGACACGGCAATGGCGTTGTCAAGCAAGTCGCCCATGGCAATGGCTCGACCATAGCCGGCAAAAACGATATTGCCCTGCCAGCCAATAGAGACTCGCGAGACTCTGCCACAACATTGAACCTGCTCATATGCGTAGGCGGCATCTACGCGTCCTTGTACGTCTGCATGCACCGCATTGTGACCCGAGAGAACACTAATGTGTGGCCAGCCTGACCTGGGGCGTCCTACAGGAAAGGATTACTACAACGAATTATGGCACGGATACCAATCGAGAGGTGTTCACATACCCAGTCGTTATGAACACCGTTCAGTCGACCTTCGCGGCAATGCTCGGGTATCTCTACGTCTTGGTAACCCGCAGAAGCGCAGCAGACCTCCCAGTCTTTCCTTCCAAAGCCATCTTTTGGCCGTTGAGCTTGGTGGCCATTACGTCTTCACTGGCCTCACCCTTCGGCTATGCTAGTCTCCAACATGTGGATTACATCACGTTCATTTTGGCCAAATCATGTAAACTACTGCCGGTCATGTTCTTGCATATCACCCTTTACGGCAAGCGCTATCCATTCTACAAGTACGCAGTCGTCGCGCTTGTGACTCTTGGTGTCTCCATCTTCACGCTTTACCAATCTTCGGCAAAGAAAAAGAAGGGGGCCAGCACCAACAGCACCTATGGCCTCATCCTACTCTCCATCAACCTGCTCTTCGACGGCCTCACGAATACCACACAGGATGACATATACGCCAGGTTCCGGCCCTATACTGGACAGCAAATGATGTGCGCATTGAACCTTCTGTCTACCTTTCTGACGTTTTCCTTTCTCCTGCTTGCGCCGTATCTGGCAGAGTCTGGAATTGGCGGAGTGATCGCACTAGACCTTACCAAGGGAGCGAACGAGCTATCTGAGGCGGTTGCGTTCATACAACAGCATCCGACCGTCGGCTGGGACATTCTTGGCTTTGCTGTCTGCGGCGCTTTAGGTCAAGTATTCATCTGTAAGTGTGCTACCAAAAGCTGCCTGGCGATTACTGATGACTTTGCAGTCATGACACTGTCAATATTCGGCAGTCTGCTGCTAGTCACTGTGACGGTGACCCGCAAGATGTTGACCATGATTCTGTCTGTGCTTTGGTTCGGACATAGTCTCACCAGGATGCAATGGCTGGGAGTTGGCCTAGTGTTTGGCGGTATTGGCATCGAGGCTGAACTCAGCAAACGAGAGAAACAGCGAAAGCTGGCAGAGAAGAAGAGCAGCTAAGATATTCATTTGCATGGGTCATAGAGGATAACTAGAGCGCGTCGTGTGCATGCACTGTCTAGCTTAGTCGTTCACTTTCGCTGAATACAGTGAAGATCAACGCACGGTCTCAACTTCGCTGGCGCCACAACTCTAGTTCTAATCCCTGCCCTCTACCGCCTCGTCTAATTTCTCTTGCCTTATATACTTCACCCGCCGACGAGCCTCTGCAGTTTCTCTCATCATCAGAGGACACGTTGTCGGTACCCAACATGGCATTCGAGCCCCATGGGAGCGCGGATGCTTCCCACTACATGGAGCGCCTTGCAAAGTTTCGAGAAGTCGATGCGGAACGAGACGCCTTAGTCACCCAGATTTTGAAGGACTATGAAGAGCTCAAGAAGAAATATGACGAGCGCGAAGATGATTACAAGGTCTCGCTATTCGACCCGGAGCTTTCAGGACATCGCTGACAGCTACTACAGAACGAAGTAGCATCACGTCGTATGTGGCAAGGCCGAGCCTCGACCTGTGAGCAGAGCCTACAGCGCGCGTTGACCGAGCAGAAGCAGACTTCAGTGTGTCACTCAAAGTCCCGACAATTTTCTGTGTGTTCTGTGTGGGCTGACTTGAAGCAGAGTTCAAATAATTTTGTCTTATGTCTTATCGATGGCGACGGAGCGCTTTTCGAAGATGACCTATATAACATGGGCCGCGATGGGGGGAGTGAAGCCGCCTATCGCCTTCATGCCGACATACAAAGCCACCTTAAGTCTATTTATCCTGATGCCAACGTCGATGACTGGTCTATCATCGTACAAGTCATCCTCAACCAACAAGGGCTTGCGAGCAAGCTGCAGAACTGCGGTATTATCATGAATCCAAACGAGCTCGCGGCATTTGCGCGCGCCTTTGGTCTTGCACAGCCTCTGTTCAGTTTCGTGGACGTTGGATCGGGAAAGGAGCGCGTGAGTCTCTTCTACGAGAGCCTGATGAAAAGCTGCTGATCAATCTTCAGGCCGATCACAAGATCCGAGAGACGTTTCGACTTTACATGAGGATCTCTCAGTGTAAACATGTCTTCTTCGCACCTTGCAGTGACAATGGCTACTTGCCGCTTCTCGAGTCCTACAAGAGAACTTCAGCCTCCCGCCTCACGCTGATCGAAGCAAGACCTGCCGAATCTGGATTCATCGAGCTTGGGCTACAGAGAATCACCATGCCCAGCGTGTTCAGGAACGAGAATCTCCCATCGGGACCTGGAAAGGCAATTCCAGCTGTATCTGCGCTCTCAGCTGCGATGCCTGTCAGGACTGCCCCAAGCATGCAAGCCGGCACGGCTCCTTTCGTGCCAAAGAGCTCTGCGACGTCGCGAGCGCCATCTACCGACTCAATCCATTCAACACAGAACTCATCCTGGGCGACCGTAGGCAAAAACGGCACGTCAAGCAAGACAATCAGCATCGCACCCAAAAAGAATCCCGCCCGCAAGTTCATCCTTCTCAATGCCTACGACGAGCGTCTCGACGTCGAACTTCCTCGAACTGATCCAAGCGCTGAAGCACGTTTCGCCGAGCGTGTTAAAAAGGATGGCAAGTGCTGCAACAACTACCACTTGACTGGCAAGTGCGACGCTGGGGAGTATTGTGACTATCATCACGGTGAGAAATTTAGTCCTGGTGAGCTCTTGGTCCTCAAGCATAAAGCGCGATCTCGAAGCTGTCCGAAGGGGTTCGCATGTCGAGAAATGAACTGCACCTTTGGTCATCATTGCAAGTACGGCCATGGTTGCTACTCAGATGCCTGCTACTTTGCGGATACACATGGTCAGGATACCACTCCAGCCAAGAGGATGTTCGAAGATGGTAGCGAGGAATGGATCCAAGCTTACTTGCAGAAAGTAGCCCACGCGTAAGCGAGGCCATAAGGATCACTTGCACGAGGTGATGATTGAAAGAAGCAAGTAGAGCGCACCAAGCAGTCGGTCGATATAGCATTAGTAACATTAAAGCACTAGTATTTCTAAGTGAATGAGAACTTAAGCAGTGACTGTCAGTCATTGTATACATGTATAGATACATTGTGATGCACATCTAATCTTACAAGAAGGATGCTGACACCATCAAATAATGTCTACCAGCACCTCTCTACAAGGCGCGCAAGGCACTTCCTCTTCTTCAGCCGTGTATTTCCAGCATCTTGGACACTTCTTCGCCCTCGGTGGTAAGACAGCTACTGTCCCGCGAACTGAACTGCCGCCAAAATTGAGCTCCACCGCTTGCTCATATCGCCATTCCTCGTTTGGTTCTTGGCTGCGTGTGGCGTTGCTTAAAGGCATGACCTCTGCTTCGCTGACGACCAGCAAATTCGCAAGCTCATCCTGGCGCAGCCAGCTAAATTTCGAATTTGCAGGATCGAAACATGGAGGCAGAGACACCTCGACTCGGCATGCGAGACCGCTCCCAAGCAATCGCGCGGTACGAGCTTCTTCCTGGGCGACCTTGACCGCAGCAGAAAGCGCTCGGAATAGCGCGAGAGATGAAGACAAAGCCTCATCAGTTCGGACGCCAAAGCTCTCGGCATCGAATGGCGATCGCCATATTTGTTCAAGAGGGTGCATGGAATCTTTAGCGCTGTCAGCAGTCGACTTCATGGGTGCCGGCATCCATTCCCAAACTTCCTCAATGAGATGAGGTGTGGCTGGACCGAGCATTCTGCACAATTCTTGTAGGATGGCCATTAAGATCGTCTGCGTATGCCTTCTGGCAGCCATGGATCCAGTATACAGCCTGTCCTTGATGATTTCGAAATAGAATGCGCTCAAGTCGCTGTTGATGAAGCGATTAATTTCTGTGATACAAGCATAGAACTTGTAATCTGAGTAGGCGCTGAAAACCGTGAGGCTGCAAACACTTAGCTGCTGCAAGACGACACGATCGGCGAAATCAAGCTCTGACAGGAGATCATGCCTGGGCTTTGCAACTGGATAATCGTGCAAAACTCCAAGGAGGAATTTGAAGGTCACACGATACTTCTGTAAAGCCTGTTGCACGCTCTGGAGGACAGGTTGGGAGATGGAAACGTCCTTGGTGTAATCCGATGAAGCCACCCAAAGACGAAGTACATCCGGACCTAGAGTACCTTTCTGGGATTTTGTGGGAGGCGCCTGCTTCTGCTTGCCACATTTGTTCTTGGCCTTGGGTGCCTGTATCAGCACACCTGAGATGATTTCATCTGGCGAGACAACATTCCCAATGCTCTTGCTCATCTTTCTTCCTTGCCCGTCTAGAGTGAAGCCGTGTGTTGTCAAAGTCTTGAATGGCGCAACGGGCTTCTCGTTTGGGCTCTGGGCTGCAATGGCAGTCAACAAGCTGCTTTGAAACCAACCTCGATGTTGATCGGTGCCCTCAGAATACACATCGCTTGGAGCATGTCCGTCGCTTTTCGTCCCTAGCGATGTCCAGCTCGTTCCAGAATCGAACCACACGTCCATCGTATCACTACCACGGATCCATTTTCCAGGCTCAAGGGAGGGATGCAGCCAAGCAGGATCTGCTTTGGCATCAGAAAACCATGCGTCTACGCCTCGTTCTTGTATGACGGAGATGATGTGGTCGACGCTCTCGTCAGTAATGCATGCTTCTCCCGTGTCGACATGGTACAATGCCGGTATAGGCACTCCCCATGCACGTTGTCGTGATATACACCACTGACTTCTGCCTGCTATGAAGCTCGCCAGTCTGCTCTTGCCACTTTCAGGAATGAAATGCACAGGCTCGAGAGCTGCCAACGCTCTATCTTTCACAGCGGAGATATCAGCAAACCACTGTGCCGTGGCACGGGTGATGACTGGCTGTTTCGTTCGCCAGTCGATGGGATTCTTATGTGTGAATTTGTGCGCAACCAATAAGAGTGAGCTGCCACTGGCATGTACGGCTTCTGGTAGCAAGCTTCGGAGTGGTGATCGCAGCACATCTAGCACGGCTGTCACGCCTTGAGTCTGTGCATCGAGGCCGAGAAATGGCGATACATTGTCCACTGTTCGAGGGAAAGCATCCACGGTGTACCTGCCTTCGTGATCCACAGGAGCAAAAGCCGGCCCTACGCCTTGCGCTTGACAGGCCTGCCAGTCATCAATTCCATGACCTGGAGCAACATGAACAACACCCGTACCAGATGTCGCTGTCACGAATGGCGCCTCAAACACCGGGGACAGAGAGTCCTGGAAGATGTTATAGCAGCAGCCACCCAGTTCACGTCCAGGGATGGCATCAACGATGATCTCGAATCGCGTCCCTTGGGGAAAATGAGACAAGACATGCTCAATCCGCTCTTTGGCGACTAAGAGTTGGTCCTGGCCGGAAATCAGATTCGATTCGTCGACAATTGATATTACAGAGTATTTGATGTCACTCCCAACCGCAATGGCTTTATTGGCAGGCAACGTCCAAGGCGTAGTCGTCCAGATCAGTGCGCTAGTCGTGTCTGATCTGATGCTCGCGTTCGCCTTGAGCACGTCCGGAAGCTTCACAAAGGGCATCTTTACAAAAGCAGCAGTACACGTGTGACTGTCATCGTATTCTAGCTCAGCTTCCGCCAGGGCAGTCCTCGAGGAAGGCGACCAATACACTGGCCGGTGATGCCGTGAAATAAGGCCTGTCTTAGACTTAGTCCACTATTCGCGTCATCAAACTGCGGATCATGTCAATCTACCTTTTTGGGCCATATCCTTGAATACGCCTAACTGCCTGAGCTCGAACGTTTTGTCCATCGTCCTGTATGGCCTATCCCATTCACCCATCACACCCCACTCACGAAAGCTCTTCTTTTGAACCTCGATTGTTTCTGCGGCCAGCTTTCTTGCAGCAGCTCGAATGTCAGCAGCACTCATTTGCTTGCTCAAAGCCGTGGCTGCCTTCGCTTCTTGCTCAGGTGCATCCTTGATGTCCTTAGTCTTTGCGCCGGGCGCCTTTGGCTGCTGCAACGCCTTGAGCTCAATAGGAAGGCCATGACAGTCCCATCCAGGCGTATATTGTACTCTTTTGCCCCTCGCTAGTTCAGACCGCAAAATAAGGTCTTTGAGGATTTTATTCAGCGCATGTCCGACATGCACTGCGCCATTGGCATATGGTGGACCATCGTGAAGCACAAACTCATTGCGTTTCTCGTTGCCATTTCTATCGGCAATGGTAGCAGAGCGGTGCTGTCGCTGCCAGGCATACAGGTCATCGGCGCATCGTTTGCGATATTGTTCGATCTGCTCAGGACTGGGCCGAGGTGGAAACTGTGATTTTGGGAGAGCGAGAGTGTCAGACCAGCTCGTTTTCGTTCGCGCAAGCTCTTGAACCTTGTCAAATAACTGTCGATCAGTATGCGATGCGGCTCTGATGATGCGCGTGGCAGCAAAGGCCGGCATGCTCAAGCAACATACGTCGACATTATTTTCGAGTGCGACATGGAAGTTCGAAGGCAGCTCGGCTACTGCACACCCGTCCGCCCGGAGCGCGGTCACGAGAAGACATATGAACAGATTACCTTATCAGTGCAATGCAATGCGTCAATGTCCAATTGTGATATCAATGCCGACATTACAGAAGTACACCCCAAGCACACAGTCACAGCTCACAGTCAATGCATCGCTTTCAGCCGCTGTACCTCTTCCCGCAAACTACTTATGACGAACGCATCCTTTTCTCGTTCACGCCTCACAGCCTCATCGACGGCCGCCTGGTAAGATTCGCTTATCACCCCACTCCCCTTTGAAAGAGCCTGATACCTCCATCTCTGTGTCTCGGCTTTCAACGCCTCGATCTGTTCGTGCAGTCTTGACCGCTCGCCAGGTTCGCCAGCAGCAATGGTCTGTGCTTCGGGGACAATTAAGGGCGCAGCCTCGTGCCCAGGCTGTACTCCCAGCAGCTCTTTCGATGATCGTGATATCTGCTCGACCAGCTCTGGCTGACCTCTCTCCAGACTGCGCGAGAGATTCTGCACCACCTTTTCCAAAGACGCAATTTGTCTCGTCTGGATGTCGATTTGTGACATGAAATGCTCTCGCTCCTGCGCCATCGTCCTTTGGACTGCTTCTAGCCGCCGAATCTCTTGTCTTCGAAGCAGAAGGACTGCATCTTTCACCTCATTGCCTTCGTCAATGTCGGTCCGCAGGCGGTCAGTAATGCTATGCTCGTCATCGACTCGTCTCAGCATGCCTCGCTCCAAGCTCTCAGCGAGGGGATGTTGCGCAGGCCACTCCATGATGCTTGGTCGCCTGCCTTGCTCCGGGTAAGTGAAAATCAACGCGCGAACCTCGATGCTTTCTCTTGTCGGCGATCCAGTGGGAACGGTTTCGGGTGGCAAGTCGAAGGCTGTATGAAGGCACGTTTTTGCGAGTACATGCGCGGCGCTGTCATAATTCTTGAACAGCAATACGTCCTCCTCATCCTGTTCGGAGCAATAATGCCCTGTAAGATCACAGTTAGCAGCGTACGTTCTCGAAAGAATTCATCGTTGCTCTTACAGTCGAAGCCTGCTCGATACTTGGAAACACCCATCGTATCGTGATATGCATTGTTGTCTGCTCGATACCGATCGCACTCCAAGATATCACCATCCTGGAGCTTTCCTGCATCGACAACAGCGAGCCCGCAGTCAAATACTGGATGCTTGATCGGCCTCCAGATGTTGATAATCCGAGCACGTCCGCTCAGCAGATAATCGGCTTTCATGTCAGTGAGGTTTCTGATCTTCGCAAGTACGCTCCGCTCGGTATTGTCGGCGTGAACTTGTTTTGCGAATGGGTTGTAACTCAGACCCTCTACACGAAGACCATTGTCGTCCGAGTGCCGTATTCGAGCATCATAGAACATAATTTCGTCGCATCCTTCGACTTCACGCCTGAGCAGAACTTCCAATTCTGGCAGATAATCTTTCCCGATGGCTGCCTGTGAAGACCAATTCGTGAAGCTCGTTGGTGCTTTCACGTAACGAAACCCATTGCCGTCCAAGGAGAACTTTTCTTGTTGCCCTCGAACATCATGAATTGTTTCAAATGGGCCAGGCGCCAATCGGACGTTCGTCTTACTGTCTTTGTCGGCGAAGTTGGGCGTTATCTGCAATGGCTTCTCTTTGGCATATATTGGATCGTTTTTGAGATATTGCAGCTGCACCTGGATGTCGTGCCTTGAATGCAACGTCCGAGCACCAGTGCCACAATGTGAATCGACTGTTGTCTGAGGGCCGCCCGCTCCGTTGCTCTGTCTTGACATGGCTCAGTAGAGGCAGTGTATTACGTTGTCGCCTCCGTCAAGAGTGGCGGATGAGATCTATTCTGTCAATTATGGGCAATCCTGGACCCTTCAGGGCTTATCTTGGGCTGAAGCTACGTGAACGTGAGCTTTCTGGTCTTGCAGATTGCAGCTGGACTTGCAGCGCGGAGTGCTGGTCCGACCAATGTCCTGGAGGCTGACACTTACTGCTCAAAGCAAGTGCAGACATTGATGCGGATAGTCGCCTTACTGCACAGCTTATTAGTCCATTTACGAGAAAACTTGGGAATGGTCACACAGACATGCCGTATGTCTGACGTGTCAAGCAGCAATCTGGTAGATCACAAGGCAAGGGCGAGGCATTGCGAAGCGGTCAGCAAGCTACAACACGAGTTTGCAACTCGATGTCTGCGAATGTAATGCTGAAGCTCGCATGACCTCGACGAGCGGTGACATGCTCATCAGGTCTGTTCCCAGATCACGCTCTGCCGAGCAGCAGGTATGCGAGCCAAGGACAGTCGTTGAAGGTCGCGGCCGTGTCACGCAGGTACCCGTCCGAAGATCGATGTAGCTCTTGAAGTCCAAATAGCGTAACCGTGCCCTGCCTCCTGCTTGAGTAGGATATATCAGCGAAAATACCCTACTGGAGGCCGTAAACTCCCTACTGTAGCTATAGCAGAACAGAAAGTCGAAGCAAGTAAAGAGAGTTTACTAAAATTCGTTATTTTAAGCCCTAGTAAGCGATAGATAGAGTATAAATTCTATTATTTAATTTGCTAGATATTCCTATTATAGACGCTATTTAATTAGAGCTAGAAGATAACGATATAAATATATTATAGTAACGAACTATAGAATATTTAGAGAGAATAGCACTCTATATCTAGTATTATAGATAATTAGTCTAGTATAATAGTAGTATATAGTTACTTACTAGAGCTAATCGATAGCGTCTATAATAGAGATATCTAGTAAATTCAATAGTAGAATTTAGACTCTATCTACTACTTACTAAAGCTTAAAATAATTTAAATAACGAATTTGAAATAGAATCTCTCTATTGGCTTCGACTTTCTATTCTACTATAGCTTTAGTAAGGAATTCATAGCCTCTAATAGTGTCTTACTAAATTTTCCTACTTAGATAGTAGGTAGGGCTCGGGTACGCTATCGAATAGCTCTACGAAGTAACTATATACCTCGATTTAACTATATAGTAGGTAGGGTAATCTATGCTAGCGGGATCTAGCTATTAGAAGCTAGAGTATTACCCGAAGGAGAGAAAGGTCTCTATATCGGGTATCTTACTAGCTATTGATAGTTAGTTCCCGTCCACGGGGATGACCCCGTCTGCCATATGGTTAAATCGAGGTGTAGGTATGAATGTAGAGAGCCGTAGTCGTGTGCAGGGGTTAGGAGGACGGACCACGTCCCGAAGTGAACCGTGTTGTGAGTTGTGTTGAAGGGCGAGGCACCATTCTTCCGAAGTCCTCTCTGTTAGGCCGAAATATGGAAAACAACATCATCATCACTGTTACACTAAGATGAGTCGACTACCATCTGCCCGCGGGAGCTCGGCGCGACCGTTGAGCATGTTCGAAGCACCGACCGACTACATGAATAGCTTGAAGCAAACGGGCGAGGCGGGCAAAGGAATTGAGGGTGTATCAAAGCAGTCGAAGAGGAGAAGTCTTCTTCCGCAATTTTCGTCGTCCCGGAAGGTCTCGGAAGAAATAGATGCTATACAAGAAGATGCGTCTCAGAGCAGTGCTCGCGCATCGCCAGAGGAGAAGGCTCAGGATGACAGAAAGGCAATGCCGCCTCCGCCGCTGAAACCGCCGAGGACTGCTTCTCGCGAGGGACATGTCATTCCTACGCGAACGAGTAGTCATATGCGATTGCCTGGAACGGTGACAGCAGCCAAAGCAGCTCCATCTGCACATGCTCGGACTGCTTCTCGGGATGGCAATGTGATACCGGTTAGGACAAGCAGTCAGCAGCAAGGCTCCTCGTCACTCTCCTCAGCTGCTGCCACCAGTGGCATAAAGCGGACTGGCTCTACCAGGCTACCACAGTCGCCCGGCCCACGCACTTCTTCTCAGAGAGCACCAAGTCTCTCCAATGGCGCTGCCACTGTTATCACAACGGCGCAGAAACGAGCATCTGCAAGTATTGCGAAGCCGCCCGTGCTCAATCCATCTGTTCCAGGCTCACAAGGCCTACCTACGCCTGGCTCACCCACCCGGTCAGCGGCTTCAACTGCTCCACGACCTCGTTCAGGCTTGCCTCCACCCTCAAAGCCAGCATTCAACACCTATCAACAGCACTACAGCCCGGTTAAATCTGCTTTGCCCAAGCCACCCATTCCGACATCGAAGTCGCTGAAGCAGAGTGCACCAGTGCCAGAAGACGAGCCTATCAGCTTCGAAGTGGCACTCGAACAAATAGAACTTCTGCAGCTGTCTCTGCTACATCAGCAATCTCTACCGAACCTTGCGGGATATGAAGCAAGTGCTCAGCAGAAACTCTGCAAAATGCACGCGAAATTGCAGAAGGAGTATGCCTTGATCCACGAGCAGGAACAGGAGCACAGAAGACAGGCAAACCTAAACGCGTTGGAATGTTGGTGTCCCGATACTGCTCTTCTGGCAGAGCATCTTTCATCTCTCAGTCGAGTGATATCTGATCTTCGAGCTCACACAGAGCCCGGAAGCAGATACTCGGAAATGGTCGAGACTTTTGAAACGTGGGCAGACCGCGCGGAGTCAATCTTGATGGATGCCCAACCCGGAGCAGCCTTTATAGAAGCGCTCTCTGAGTCGTGGCGAGCGACGCACACTTCACTGGCGTTGAACATGCGGTCTATACAGCGTGATATCAGCATGCTTCCGCCACTTCCACCAAGAAGTGATGCTGAGAACCCTTCAAGTTTGGAAATCATGATTGACGATTGTGTTCTACTGGTTGACGGCATGCTAAAAGAGTTAGAAGTCATGACAAAGCTCCAGAAGGAGGTTCTCCAGCGAGGCAAAGCTCGCATCGACGAGCAGATCAGCGCACTAATGTTGAGCGGTGTCGAGAGCCGCGCGCAAGAGAAGGAGAATTGGCAGCCGGCGTGGCTTAATGCTCATTGAGGAAAGAAAAATGATTTTTGCTGTGAATGACGAGTCGACGAGTGACTGTGTCTGGGACACAGTGCTTGTGATCATGATTGGTTGCGAGCTAGCGAAGATGCCCAACGATTGAGTGATCTGATCTATCTATGCCGGTCAATACGCCTTACTCACACGGTCTCTTGTTCGTTTCAGTGCGTCGCAAGACCGAACCGGTCGTCCTGGTCCATGGTACCGGTGACTACTGTATTCATAACAGTGCCAAAACATGGCTTTCTCATATGTGTTGCCAGTGTATTCATTGAGGGCTCAATTGAGATTGGTACTGCTCTATGAGGAGCCATGAGAAGATTGAGCAGATGCTGTTTCCTGACGGACTGAATTCCGGCCGCTCTGATGTCACTCAGCCGTCAGTCAATGCCAATGCCCGGGCCACTGCCGAGATGATGTACAATACGTTCTTTGCATCGCTCTTTCGATTCCGTCTCTGAGACGACCTTCAACCGAAAGCAGTTGCCTTCCAATACTGCTACACATCTTCAGCAAATTGGATCACATCTCGGCCGTTCACATCAAGACCAAGAAGATGCTGCCATCAACGACGCGCCGCAGCTTTCTCCATCCGCGCATCCACGCGAGTCGTTATGCTCTCGCAACACGCCAATACCAAACGACTGCGAGACGACAGTATGCTTACAAGGATGACCAAGACAAGGACAGTCTGAACCCTCATTCTACCGAGTACAGCAAATCAGGAGGGGATCAAGCTGCGGCGGCTACAGAGAATGCAGCGTTCGATCCGTCCAAGACGAGCCCGGAGGAACAGCAGGAGAGCGCAAGAGAAGAGACCGGAGGCGCAAGTACAGCCTAAGGCGAAAGTTGGACAACGACTGACGGATGATCAAACAGGACTCCAACAATCCACTCAACGTTTCACCCGCGAACCACGAAATTTCGCGACCTCGAGGGGCACAAGAAGGTGGTGCGCAAGGCTCAGCTGGAGAGACGGGATGTGGGAGTAGTAGACAGAGAACGAGTAGAGGTGGGAGTCCTCAGAAGAGTGGTGGTGACAAGACCGGATGAGAAGCGTAGTGAGGGTGGCGGAAAGGAGATGGTAATTTAGTAAGAGTGCTTACCTCTCGGTCTCACATAAGCGATAGCGAAGCATTCTTTGATTCTAGCATCTGTGGTACAATTGGTGATGGCATAGTTTCGGGCCTTGTCGAGCAGAAAGAGCTTTCAGAGGTGCATTTCGTTTGCTTCTTAATGCTGCGGGCCACGTGCGACTCGAGATCATATTTGAAATTCCATGTGGCTGCTACAGTCTCTGTGAGCAACGCTAAATTCGTCAAGCACATAGATTTGGAACAATGACGAGAGTTGACATCCTAATAGCTCATTCGGTCGCTGTGAGCCTGCCAACCCGACCGCGCCAAACGCGGGAGTGACTGCGCTAATTCAAATCTAACTGAGTTAGGTTTCAAAATTTGACGCAAGCCTAATTTCTGATTCGAATAAGGGTAATCTGATTCGAATTAGGCCCCCCTCGGCTAGACTAATTATAAGGCTACTTAATTAAGCTTTATATACTATTTATTTATAGATTTCTATACTTATATAGATAGATAGATATTTCATTTGCCTATTGTAGTGCCTTTCGGCCTATGCAGGTCTATTTCTATGTATTGTTTTGGGTAGGAAACCAACTTGGTTAGTAAAAACCTCCCTCCTATCCTATTTATAAGTGTTGTCCTTCCTCGTTTCTTTGCTTTCCTTCCTCTAGGGTATACTAGTATTATGGTTGTTACCCTCTAACTACCTTGCCTACTACCCTACCCT
>LFZO01000393.1:0-37306 GCA_001578225.1 Pseudocercospora musae | reverse complement strand
ATACCTATAAGAGATTAAAACATATTAATATTAGTTTTAACAAGGTTAGAAATCTTTAGTAGTAAAGAAAGGTTATAGTAGAATACACTCTAATAAAAGAGATAGTAGCTAATAGCCTAACTAAGCCAAAGATAGGGCTATAGTTTTAGGAATTCATTAGACAATTATAGTTAGTATAAAGGGACAAAAGTACTTGCTTAGGGGAGTTCAAACTCTACTAAGTAGGCAAACACTAGATCTAGGAATTAAACCTAGTAGATTAGATACGCTATACTAATCTAGAAGCTATTGTATCTAATTAGCTAATTGAAGTTCTTATTAGATTGTATTAGTTAGAATTAGGATTTGTAGACCAACTAATCTAAGTAGGAGTATTAGAATATATAGTCTAGTTAGTTACCTAGTAGGGGATGCTAAGTAGATTAGATTACATAATAATAATTATATGACTAATCCAAGCTAACCCCTTTTAGGTTAAGCTCTAACCTATAGATAATAAAAACAATACACTTGCTATTCCTACTTTGGCCCCTACTAGTCCTTATAGCTTCTATTATAGTTTATGATCTATTTATACCTATCGGCCCTCCTTAGCTCGACACTCTATACTTATATAATAATCTCCTTAGATATATATAGTAGCCCTTATATATTCTACGTTTAGGAGTATTATATAGTATCCTAGGTATATTACTATATTCTTATTAGAGGGATTAATCTACGGTTCCTAGATTGTAACTATATAGTATACCTTATAATCTAGCTATTAGAGGAATAGTATCTAAATCTTGTATATACTATAGTTAATATTGTACTATAGAATAGTAAGCTTCCCTTAACGATTATTTATTTTAGGTATACTAGTATGCCTATATATCCTCTATAACTTCGTTACTTAGGCTCTAGCTTAGTTATCCTTCCTATCCTAGAGATAGCTATCCTAGAGATAGGAGAAATAGAGAGGAGATTTTGTTATTCTAGGATCTACCTACTAAGGTAGTAGAGTTCGTACCTACTAGTCTCCCTAGTAGTCTTCTTAATATATTATCTATTTCCTAGTCTAGGCTTATACTTGAGTCACTTCTAGTAGCTTTTCTCTTAGACCTAATAGTTATCTATTCCTCTATATCCTTTAGATCCCTTAGATAGGCTAGGTAGCTCTAGCTCTTAGTTACTTAGGCCCTAAATATCCTTACTTTAGTAATAGCTACTTGTTTTACTTTATATAATAGTAACTATACTATATAGGTACCTTAGTAGTTACTATATTTCTTTAGTATTCCCTAGTACTTATCCGTTCGATATAGTCCTACGTATTTTCTATATACCTATTTAGCTCTATAGTACTTTATAATATACCTAAATTGTCTATACTTAAGGCATTGTATAGGTCTCTATTTAGGATTAAACTCCTCTATAGTAAGGAGGATACCTTAAGATACTAGGCCTTTCTATATAATCTCTCTTACTTAGGTTAGGCTCTATATACTTAGAATAATAGAGGAGTATATCTTGCCTTCCCTAGCCTTTAGGCTTTTTAGCTAGGCTACCTAGGATATCTTAAGATTTAGCTAGAGCCTTCTATTCTCCTCCTAGATCTTGTAGACATAGCTTAGGTCCTTAGGATTAAATCCTATAGTCCTAAAACTATAGACTAGTACCTAGTATATTAGAGCCTCTACTATAGTACTAGGGAGTATCTTTTAGATCTATCCTAGCTTACTTACTAGCTTCTCTTTAGTAGGCTTAGATACTATAAAGACCTATAGGTTACTACTCTTAAGTTTCTTAATAGTAATTACCCCTAGGTCGTTAAGTCTCTATAGTATCTCTTAGTTAGCAAGGCCTTTTATTTTGTCCTACTCTTCTTTCTAACCTATCCTTATAGTAATTATGTAACTTTTTAGGAGGATTCTCTATATACTTAGTATAGCTAACTAGCCTTAGGAGGTAGCCTATGCCTATATTCTTAGATTAGGGATCTTTAGAGGAGTTTAGAGGTTCTATAGATAGGTTTAGAGAGTGTTTATAGTATTAGTATCCTTAAGTTAGTATAGAAGTTAGATCTAGGCCCTTTAGAGGAGGGAGAGGAGGGATAGGAAATCTAGGGCCTAGGGAGCGTCTAGTGCCTTTTAGATATCGTCTATAAGGGTTTAGAGGTTCTTCTAAATATTTCCGTTCGCTTTTAGCTAGTTAGGCTAGTCTTTCGGGCCTTTAGGGCCTAGTTTAGATACCGGTTATCCTTTAGCCTAGCTTAGGGATAGAGGCTAGATCCCTCCCTCCCTATACCTTTCCTTAGGACTACTATTACTCTACTATTTCTAGGAAGGTATACTTGTATCTTCTATACTTATAGATACTTACGCCTTAGGCTAGGAGTTAGGCATGTTTTTTACTCTAATTATATAGTATTAATAAAATATATAAATACGTTAAGATAGATTATACCTTCTCTAAAAAGCGGAAATTTTCTTATTAAAAAGCTAGATTTCCTATACAAGATCTATACGAGATCTTTTCTTTTAAATATCTCGACTATTCTACTAGATATTTAAAATCTAAAAATATTATATTTCTTACTATATCTTATAGTATATTCTATATTTTTTCTAGATTTTACTACTAAGCTATTTAAGCTACTTATAGTCTAGAGTATTTAAGAGAATTCTTCTATAAATATTCTAGAATAGTTTAAATTATAGTTCGAGACTAGGATAGAACTCGTTATATATTAGAATATTTTTCCTAATTGTTTTAGAGTTTTTAGCTAAGTCGTTCTAATAGAATATTATCGTAAAACAAAGCTACTTTATATCTACTAAAACTATCTAATACTCTCTTAAGCTACCTTTAATAAAGTCCCTAAAGGATAATAGTATACTAAGGTAGTCTATATATCTAAGACTAGAAAAGTCAAATACCTTAGCTAGCTATAGTAATAGAATACTCTAGTTTAAAGCTTAAAAGGACTAAAACCGTTAGTTATAAGCTTAGTATACTTAGGCTCTCTAGTAGGATATATAGATAGGTATATAGTAGTAATATAGATTTAACTATATAAGCCTAGACGTAATGACCGATATGGTAGAAAGAGGTAAGGTTAAGCGAAGCGCAGCTTAAAGACTCGGCAAGTCTCTAAGACCCAATCACATGTAGGCGATCCGGCCCCACTTGGGTAGAAAAGCCACGTGAGAGCATGGCTCGTGCTGGGACATTCCTTGCTGCATACATGCTGTAGATACATGCTGTAAAGCCCCATACATCCTCAGACAGTTCATCAGCGTCGATAATCTGCTTTCCATGAATCACCACTACCTCCCTTCATATAGAACTCTCCTGCGAAGCAAGACTCGTTCTTTCCATGGCTCCTCACTCGAGATGAGTGGTGTTGAAGAGCCGGTTGCCAGTATCTGTGCCCCCAACCCCGGTGTACCTGTTCGCAGACTGCCGCAGAGCAACGACATCAAGCACACCAAATCCGTCCAGAGCTTTTGCAAGCGAACCATTTTCGGCCACCGAGTCTTGCTGCACGACACCTGCCAGCACCACGATACGCGCTGCCATTCGGAGCTTGCGAAGATGATTGACAAATATGGCAATCGACTTACCGCTGTTGACGACTGAATCGACCAAGATGATAGTGTCGCCACCTTTCAGCTTCTCCGGCTTGAGATCTTCTGCGCTGCCAGCATGAAGAAAGGAAGCGAGTGGGAACGCATCGTGGACTCCGAATGCCATAGGCTCGCCGCCCCTCATGAGTGGAACGATGACAGTTCTTGCTTCGCCAGCGAGACGATTACCGGAGATTATGGTGTTTTGGACATGAAGCATGTCATATGATTCAAGGCCAATCAGATCTGCCAAGTACTCGGTGGCAAGGTAGTAACCGATCCGACGATGTGCTTCTTGAAGAGCTCTGCCACTCACTTTGGCGTCACGCGTTGGCGTCATTAGCAGTTTGGCGGCGGTCTTGTTGGTAGCATGATGCAGATTGATGAACCATTTTTGCTTCGAGACCGCTTCGAGGGTGATTTGCGGCAGGGCATTCTGACGCAAGGGAGTGACCTGCGGTGGTAAGCTGACCTGATATGTCTTGCCATACAGACTTTCCATGCCGCCAGAGCAGCACAGATGCTCTGACATGGACCTACTCCGAATTTCAGGGCTGCCGACGATGACAATGCCACTGTCAGCTTCCTTTAGCATAGCCAAATCAAGTTTGCTGTCACCAATGGCGCAGACTTGCATGTTGTAGTTGCTTTGAAGGTATTGGACGATCAACGATTTTGTTTCTCCGCTCACAACATAGCCATTGTCGATACGGCCGGCACCGATAACTTTGATATGCTCGAGAAGCCCTGCTTTCTCGAGGACCTTCTCCCAGATACGCCTGAGGCCGCAGGTCACGACAACGACGCCAGTATCCTGCGAGCTGACGATATCCTTGAGCAAAGTATTCATTTGCGGGTAAAGTGAGATCCTGTCCGCCACGGCATCGCAGACCTGCTCGAACCTGTCGCGGCTGACTTCTGTCTCGTAATAAAGCGAAACCTGACGCCATGCTTCGTAAGAGTATCTCATGTTGCTGCTAAAAAGCTTTTTCAGAATGCCCTCGCGTCCCGGAAAATGCTGCCAGAACATGTCGCCGGAATCGTGTGGTGCCAGAGTCTTGTCGCCGTCGATGACAAACATATTCTTCACTTGCGGGTTTCGAGCAGATACAATGTCGTCCAAAGGATTGCAAGCTTGGTTGGCGCTTTCTTCTTCCGTCTGCAAACGCCGCAAATTTTGCAAGAGAATATCCATCGTCTGCAGAATCTGGAAGTCGCTCATGACGCCCCGATAGATTCTTGCCTGAAGAACTCCGTGTTCGTAGCAGAGATCTTGCAGCTTTGCATATTCAAGGTCTTTGTGCCTCTGGATTCCCTCTTCACTCAGCAGCTGTCGGGTCTTGCTGATGTCGTCCTTGGCTTGATGAAAAATGGTCGCCGCGGACGGATCCAAGTAGAAGATACAAGAGTACACCTCGAAGTCTGCTTTGGTGAAAACATATTCTGGCTCTAGGCTCTGAAAATCCCATAAGATCAAATGACCCGTCACTATTCCAACTTTGCGAGTTGCACGGCATTGCTCTTGAATTCGTCTGATAGCTCGTTCTCTCACGACTACCTTCTCGTCCGGAGTGAGCTGGTTGAAAGCTGGAAGACCGCCATCCATTACCTCTGCGATGCCACCTGAGCCATCGTAGTAGAGGCACTTATCTCCGAATGCGTCTTTAAGGACACAGTTCATAAGGTGAGTCTTGCCAGCACCTGGCACGCCATAGATGCCGACAACAATGGGCTTCTGCTCGGACATTCTGCTTGCAGACAAAATCAGTTCACAACTTCTACGCAGTATCCCCTCTCTGGAAGCAGTATTTAGAGTGAGCCCGCGCTGTTTGCTCCATGTCTACAAAGACAAAGGTCTCTTTAGATTCTGTGTTTTGGGTCACATACCAACCAAGAACCACAAAACTCGCTTCGCACATTCAAGAATCGTCTTTACTGCAAAGAGTTCGTTGTCGATGGTACAAGCACTCTTCTGTCCGTGTACTTCGACCATCGAATCCGTTACATCGTTCCAGAAGTTGCGAAATGTCGTTGACTCCTACTGTGTGTCGTTCGTCTAAGCGAATGTCTTCAACACTCCACAACATTCAATCATTCCTTCAGACCTTGTTCTCGTAGATCCCCACCTCAGCTGCGCCGTCCTTGCCACTCTCGGCACTCCTAATATTGTCTTTGATGGCCTTAGCATCAGCCAAGCCATATTCCTCAGCAAGAGCTTCCATATCGTCGTTGGTCAGGCGCGGCATTTCCTTGGCAGCTTTCACGTAAGAAATGTTCTCATAGTAGCCCCTAACGTTGAACATTAGCAAGTGGGCCCAACGGTACTTTGATGAAACTAACTTCGCGAAGATGAAATCGATTTCCTCCAGAGATCTGTGGCTAGTCTCGGGGTAGAATAAGTAACTATAATACCGAGTCAGCACGGTTCACTTGAGGAGTAGCTTTGGCGATGTACTCACATGAATGGTAGAGCGGCAGCGTTGACGGCCGCGAAAAAAAGATAGGTTCCCCAGCCGATGTTTTGGACCATTATTGGAGTTACCATTACCACGAGGAAATTGATACTCCAATTTACGATGTTGGCAGCGGCCGCACCTTTCGCGCAGATTCTGATAGGGTTGATCTCAGCCTAGACGGTCCGGTCAGCTCAAGCGTTTCATGGTTTGAGTGGTCGCAAAGCATACTGCGTAGAGCCAGGGCACTGTCAAGTATGAAGGACCGAAGAAGGCGATGTATAGGAAGAGACCGAAGGCGGCACCCTTGGCTGCACTGGCGGTTCCCGGAATGATGCATGCGAAGGTGATGATCATGGAGATCTGTGTAAATTAGTAGCTGCATGTTGCAAGGTACTCGTATGTACCGAACATTTGACCAGCTGTTCCGATCAGAAAGACCTTTCTACGACCGACTGACTCCACCGTCCAGAATGACAGCAGCGCAAACAATGCGTAGACAATCATGTCTACGCCACCAATCAGCTGTGAGAAATGAGGCGAGGTCTTCAGCGTGTTAAGAAAAGGATAGGTGGATAATAGATAACAGCATTGCATCGTAAAAGTCAGTGATGACCAATAGATACATTGATGCGTGGAAATGACTTACAGCCAGTGATCTGCTGGAAGAATTGCGAGGAGACACCAATGAGAATACGACGCCAATGCTGCGAAGGACCTCCCGTGAACATGTCTCCGATGCCGAAGAAGCCTGTGTTGCTACTTTGCTCGATGGCAATAGAGTCAAGAATACCACGAATGTCCTCTTTCGTTTTTGCTCCATCGATGGGTTCTTTGTTGATAGCAGCCATGGATTTTGTAGCGGCTTCGATGCGATCCATCTTGCACAGCCAGCGAGGGCTTTCGGGCAGGAAGAATGTGCCGATAAAGTAGACGAGACAAAGCACAATTTGGAAGGCCTGAATCAAAAGTTAGCTTTGCTCTCGTACTGCGCTGGTAAGCTTACAATAGGGAACCTCCAGGTGATTGAAGTAGTGTAGTTTTGAATGCCGTAATTCAACCTGCGTCATACATCAGCTTAGCCGACGCACTGAAAAGAGCTTCCCTGACCAGTATGAGAACATAGTTCCAGTCGCGATGAGACCCGTTGATCAACAGACAAGCATTCCACGGCTAGCATGAGAAAGCTCAGATTGCCACACTGGCATGGATGCCATATTGATGCCGTTACCCCAGCCGGTGATAGTTCTGCCAAACAAGAATTGCGCAAATCTTCCATCGATCGAAGACGAAGGCATGGCAGTCACCTGGATGATCACCCCAATGATTACGCCAGCGCCGCCGAGTAAACAGGATTTTTACGGCCTAGGCGATCACCAAGGAATATCATAGACACGGCTCCAAGCATAGTACCGATATCGTATATAGCAACAGTGAAATCCAGTAGGGTAGCATTGTGATTGACTCTCGGGAACTCGCTAAGCCATAGAGGTGCGGTGATGACTCCAGACATCACACCTGTTGCGAACGCGGTCAGCTGCATGTTGTACTCCAAGACCAGACTCTTCGATGCGACGTACCTTGATCGTAGCCCACAAGCACGAAACCAAAAGTCAAGATCACTGTGACAGTCCATTCCAGAGCCTTGCCATTCATGCCCAGAAATTTGGGATAGTTGTCTGAAGACGACATCTTTGGAAGGTATTTCCATGCTAGTTGTGAGGTGGAAGAAGTTCCGCTAGAGATAATCGAAGTGCTGGTCGTATTTGAATATGTTTGGTCACTTATTGGTCGCAGTGGCTGGCCACGGAGCGAGAAGGATCTCAAGAACACCACAGTCAATGTTCATACAGCGAAGCCCGCTCATGTCTAGCAATATAGCGATCGCTATGCCTCTCGCATTCGCGAATATTGTGCCCGGCTGGCGATCTTGCAGCGTTTGGTCTACGGTGTGAGGTCATCTGCGTTGGGGCTCCGCGTCGAGACCAGACTCCGCTCGATCGGTATACGTCCAATCTTGCTAGACTTTCCAGGTACTTCGAGATGAGTGGCTGTCGAACGGCACGAACGATGCAGATCTGTATACTTTTTCTGGGAAAGGCGGAGAGGCCTCACTGAAGGAAGAGCTTGTTCGGAGTTCCGGGTGCTTGATATGGCGGCTGTAGACAACAACGACATAGTCTAGCAGCAGCATGATCACACTTGGGATGTCAGGCATGTCCAAGACTGCTGGGAGACATGAACAATCTGACCGTCACGTACGGCTTCGCTTTCGACAATGTCGAAGCGACTGTCGCAATGCTCGCCTTGTTCAGAGACACGAGAAGGGCCTTACTCCTGTACCTGTACGTCTTGCCAGTGCGATCGTACCTATGATATTGTTGCGCGCTCTTGATAGAATGATACCCAGTTGGTTGATGTACGCAGCCCCAAGGGCCGTGCATCGACAAGGCTGAGAGAACGGTGATTGGTCTCCCGTTATTACTCAGCGGAACTTGTTCTTGCCAAGTCAAGTGCGCAGTATGCCCATCAATATTCACCTGGTAGCTTCATTAACATCGGCGGCTAATGATCCGGCTAAAGCCAGTCCGATCTCTTTCGACATCGCCCGTCTCTGGCGTATCATTGTCCCGGTCAATGGTCCCCCAAGCACCCCTCGGTGGGGTGTTGGAGCCGATCGTACGTATTGCTTGCATGGCATGGCGTTGCTTGTGTGTACTTATTGAGTGTACCTGATGATCTGCAAAGAAAAAGTTGAGTAGACCATCTCACATATCATTGTTCATTCCTACAGGTAGGTATCTTTGCCTTCAAAATGGTGACAATCACAAGCGTGACCACGAGGGATGTGAGATTTCCGGTATGTTGAGAAGAGATCTCAAAGCCTTGGAGAGCAGAAAGCTGACAACTTGCAGACTTCCCTGGACAAGACCGGCAGCGATGCTATGAATGCTGCTGCCGACTACTCTGCCGCTTACTGTATTCTTCATACAGACTCGGAGTACTCAGGTCATGGGATGACCTTCACAATCGGACGAGGGAACGAGATCGTGTGTCAGGCGATAGCTGCTCTTTCTGGACGCGTGAAAGGCAAGAAACTTGAAGATCTGGTAGCAGACTGGGGCAAGACCTGGAGATATCTGGTCTCAGATTCACATCTGCGTTGGATCGGTCCCGAAAAGGGCGTGATACATCTTGCCTTAGGAGCTCTGGTCAACGCGATATGGGATCTGTGGGCGAAGAAGCTGGGCAAGCCCGTCTGGAGAATCGTGGCTGAGATGAGCCCAGAAGAGCTTGTGAAGTGTATAGACTTCAGGTATATCACTGATGCGATCACCCCGGAGGAGGCTATTCAACTTCTAAAAGAGCAAGAGCCGGGCAAGGCACAGAGAATGAAGGAGGCAGAACAGAACCGTGCTGTTCCAGCTTACACGACAAGCGCTGGCTGGCTGGGCTATGGGGAAGAGAAGATGAAGGCTTTGTTGCAAGAGACTGTCAATGAAGGGTACAGGCACTTCAAGCTGAAAGTCGGAACGAGCATAGAGCAAGATCGACAGCGGCTGGCCATTGCGAGGTCTGTAATTGGATACGACAAGGGTAATGTGCTGATGGTGGACGCGAACCAAGTTTGGAGTGTCCCGGAAGCGATTGAGTATATGAAAGAGCTGGCAGAATTCAAGCCTTGGTTCATCGAGGAGCCGACGTCGCCAGACGACGTATTCGGACACAAGGCTATCCGAGAAGCGATCAAGCCACTGGGCATTGGTGTTGCCACTGGGGAAATGTGCCAGAACCGAGTGATCTTCAAGCAGCTGATTGTGCAGGATGCGATTGATGTGTGTCAGATTGACGCATGCCGCATGGGAGGCGTGAACGAGGTGCTTGCTGTGCTACTGATTGCGAAAAAGTATGGCGTGCCGATTGTGCCGCACAGTGGAGGTGTCGGTCTGCCGGAGTATACTCAACATCTTAGCACTATCGACTATGTCGTTGTTTCTGGCAAGCTGTCGGTGCTGGAATATGTCGACCACTTGCATGAACATTTCCTGCACCCTTCCGTGATCAAGGATGGGTATTACACGACACCAACAGAAGCTGGATACTCCGTGGAGATGAAGGCTGCAAGTATGGACCGATATGAATTCCCAGGCCGGGAAGGCGTGAGCTGGTGGCGGACTGCTGAAGCGAAGCCGATCATTGACGGCGCCACGATATGATGGCCTCTGACCAAGTAGCCGATGACTCACAATCATCAATTTGCCAGCCGCTAGACTCTAACGGCCCTGTATAGCGAGCCTTACTATACCACCCGCGGTGCGTCCTCGAACGAAACAACTGGTTTGGTCTCCGGTATAAAGCCTTCTCAAACACTTCGGCTAAAATGCATCCTAGCATAAATCGATCAAAACATCCTTTCTCCACAACTTCCTGCATCCTGCTCCTTCGTTGTTCGATACTGTCGACGCCCTCATCGCACGAAATTCCCCCCGCCCCCCTCCCTCTGAAGTTGCGCCGCTGCCCTCTGTGGTGACATTGCAGCGGGAAAAGTCGATGAGGAATGTGCTGGCGAATTTGAACGTCGAATCGGCATAGTTTCGACTTCTTCTCTCCCGGCACAATGGAATCGATAAGCAATCTGCTAGGATCAGCTTTTCCAGGCCTCGAAGGGTTTGCGCGTCCCTGGTGGCAGGCCAAGTCAAGTGTTCGCGACCGTCGGCGTCTGGCAAGACGATTGTGTTACTGCCATAGAGCGCGCTCATGGTCTCCATCCGTATCTGACGGCACAAGTGCTGAAGCGAGTGAAACTTGGCGTGGTAGAGTGACTCAGTGTTCCAGTAGTCATCTTCATCATAGGTGAAGCTCTGGCCCAACCACGAATGCGGCCGCAGTGACTAGAATCCAATCTTCTGGTCCTTCGGTGGCAGCATCTCCTACACTCGATTGCGCACCTCCGCCGGCAGACGCAGAAGACGCGACTGCGCGGTCTCGCCTTGACGGTGACGCCGTGCTGCTTCGCGAGCCCTGAGAGCCCCGAGATATTGCCTATGAGGTCGCGCTGCTTCGCGAATCCCGTGACGGTTTCAGCATGTTTCACTTCGAATTTCGACAGGCGTGCACGCACCGCTGTTCCTCCCTCCGCACCATATTTAATGGGCTCGCTCTTTGGACTTCAGGTCAATTGTGAAGTCTGGAAGATGAGAATGTTTCGCGAATCTTGACACAAGGCGAATTGGCAAGCACGCCAAGACGGTCACATGTTCCTCGATCCAAGCTCAGAATGCATGCAGCGAAGCAAGATATGGGGACACTGGATACTGCGGATTTTGATCGTGCTGTCAAGTTTGAGGGGCCTGCACAGCCCAGCACAATAACATGAGACTACGAGTCTGGCACACCGAAGAGGCTTTGGATATTAATGATTGACAAAATGCTGGTTGAAGGATCCATTTAATCGAGGCTGTAGAGTCTTGGTGTCTATGAGATAGGCTCTCTGTCTCCCTGACCATCCGCAACGTCGCCTCAGCTGGTCTCATCCAATGTCAATCGTAGAAAATCTCGCGCCGCAGCGGCTGTCCAGCCAGCTCTGCTGCTCCTTGATCGCCGCGCCTACCCAGACGCCATGGTGAAATGTGTGCCCATGCATGCAATTATCTAGTCCTCCTCGCCGGCAGAAGCTTCACTCTTGACTTGCAATCCGTCATCTTCTATCAATGGTTAGCATCTGCCCTCCAGCGAATTTCGACAAAACTCACCTTCGTTGACGGTCTCTTCGGATTTCTTGCCCTTGGGCGTAGCCTTGCCTTTCTTCTTCGATGGGCCTTCTTCACCATCCTCTCCAGCCGCCTTCTTGCGCTTACCGCCAGCAGCTTTCTTCGGAGTGCCTTCGCCGTTGCCACCGTCGCCTCCGCCATACTTCTTGCCAGCCTTGCTCGTGACGGTCTTGAATGAAGCGACCTTGATCTTGCCCTCTGGATCGAAGGTCGCGGCTGCTCCATCCCAGTTGCACTGCGAAAATTGTTAGCATACGAAGTTTCGCGTTGATATGCGCTGTTGCTGCATTTACCTGCATGCTGCTGTTGAGCCAGCAAGCAGCGAAGCGCTTGATGTCGCCTTCTCCGATTCCTTCGAGCGAGGGAGCCATGATGATTGTTATGTTGTTGGAAGTCGTTGCTCCGTAGGGGTGCTCTTGCGATGTCGATGTTTGTGGAAGGTAGTCGGATGTCGAAAGCGAGGAAGATAAAAATGTCGCCGCCTTTCGAAAATTTGATGGCTGGACAACGGTTTTCTGCGCTTCACTCAGATGCACATGTCTGCCGAGCTTTCAGATCACTGAGCTTGTAACAGTATCTGTGGCCCATGGCTTCGAAACCTCACATGCAGGCTAAAGGCATCAGTCAGACCCAATTGACGCGAGCTTCATGTCAAGGACCGGCAGTGAGGAAATTCAACAGCATCGCACACAGCCTCATTCATTACCAGACAGTCACAATTTCCTCAATAGCAAAGGTATAATTCCTATTCAATGGAGCCGCCCTAGCTAGCACCCGAGAAGATCATCTAGTTATCTCCCGAGGCCCAATCTCGGTCGGACCGTGCCATAGCAGCAGCAGAATTACTTCAACCATCCTCTCCTCTCTTCCTACAAGTCTTCACACTCAAAGCAAACCCAGCCCATCACTATCCTCCCCATCACCTGATTCGCCATTCCCCGCTCCAGGCTCCTCCTTCACCTTCTTCTTCTTTCCACCACCACTTCCCCTCGTCTTCTTCTTCTTCACACCACCATCTCCATCTTCATTCTCAACCCCGTCAACCTTTCTCTTCCCTCCCTTCTTAACCTGACCTCCTCCATCATCTCCACCTTCCTCGTTACCCTGGTCGCTAGCCTCCTTGATCTTCTTACAAATAACCCAAATAGCCCTCTTGAAACTATCAGGTTTACAACCGCCGAATTCTCGTGCTGCTTTGTTGGCGTCGAACTGTGCGGGCGTCAGCGAGCATACTAGCGAAGCGAGTCATCTGGCGAGTTTGTGACGAGACGGGTGAGCGTAGCAAGCCGTCCATAAGAGCAAAGTATTTCGAAGTCGTGGCCTCACGGCGTCCGGCGTCCGGCGCTCGGTACTTACATCTACGTTTGAGGTGGCGCTTAAAAATGCGCAAGCCAATCTTTCGAAATCTTGAGAGTTGCAGACTTTCTTCGCTATGCTGTAGCTTAGGTCTTGGGCGCGGATTTGTTGGCCCGGTGCCATTTGGTCAAGGGCGGCTGGGGGTGCTGGTCAAGTTCTGTTGTTTCGTCTGTTCTTGGGGGCCAGATGATGGACTTTGGTGATGATTGGTGTTGTCGAGGGCGCTTTCGTGATTGTTGATTGTTGTGGCGAAATTTCAAGCGCTACAGAATTGTAGGCTGCAGCGTGTCGGTTTGGCCAAATCTCACTTGGGCGTAGGCGTTTGTTTCACTTTGCATCTGCCTTTCTCAGCTTCTTGCCTCGTTCCAAATGCACATGACGAGACTCGATATGCTCACTGCTGCGACCTCACTGAAAGAGAAGTGTGGTTGAGGTCAGTCATAGAGACCTGGTAAAGCTTAAAGTAATTGCATTCTCCTCAGCCACCCAGCCCTACTCCTGGACCACATGCGAGACATACTCCAGGCTCCAGTAAATGCTCCGATCGCCATAAATACATTCATAATACCTATCTAGGTGTTGTGGTATTTCTTCACTCTTTGTCCTCCCTCGTAAAGCATGCGATCTACTGCAGCTGCAACAGTCAGCGTGCCGCCGATAACAGCGCAAACGCCGACGAGGAAACCAGAGAATGATTTCGCCCTTGTCTCTCGGTTGATGACTTTCATCGGCGAGATGTCCTGAAAGTAGTGTCAGCACTGGCGAAAGGTTTTGATGAGATGTACTTACGTATGAGAAGAAAACACCAGGGATACCGCCTCTCGCGTGCAGCCTCTCTTTATGGCCTTCATCCTTGGCGTCACCACCTTGCAGCGATCGCTTGTGAGAGGTGACGGAATATTGATGGGTCTCGATGCTGCCTTGCTCACCGTGGCCGTACCTGCCCAGGTCAATCAGCTCGTGTGGGATGTCGAGAATCGAGTTCGTCTTCTCCCAGCCAAGTGGAAGGTATGCCGTGCTAACAACCTTGACGAAGTACATGTAGTTGAAGGCAGGCTCGTCCGTTTCCTGGTGGGTGTCATCAAGTGGGTTGAGGTGGTGGTTTGACCAAGCCATGCCCTTCTTGCCGACTCTCTTGACGATGTCGTCCGGAAGTGGAGGTCCGAATCGCAGATGATGGATGTGATGCGTGAATGAGTGCTCGACTTCGCCGCTCTTGAAATAGTTTTCCAGATCGTGCACATGCATATTGCCGTTGCTAAACGACTTGCCAGGCGCGAAGTGGAAGTTACCCACGACCTTGTTGACACGAATGCCACCCTCGATTCTGCATCCTTCTTTGCGCTGAGCGTCGAGATGCTCGCTGTAGTGTTCTCGTTCGCACTGCTCGACGTTCTCGCCTCTGCCAAACGACCATGACACACCAGCATATGCCTCTCTTACTTCAGCACAGGTGTTACAGCATCCAGCTTTTTTCGCGTTCTCCGGAGCTGGAGCGCCATAACACTCTCCGCAATAATCTGGGTCGAGATGCACTGGGTTCTCCGCAGCATCCAGGTCCAATGTAATTCTGGCGATCTCTTTGCTCCCATCTGCGACACTGCTCAGGCGTACCTTGTTGATACCGTGCATCACACCTGTCTGAATGTCTCCAGACACGTCCATCACGTCCAGTGTTAAGAGCTCGCATGGCACGCGAGGGAAACTCACGTTCAAATGGATCTCCATCTTCTCTCCTCGGCCCTTATCCACAATTAACTCAGGGTGGACAACAATCTTTCGATAATCCGCCCACTCTCCCCATATTAGATACAAGATAAGTAACAACGATGCGATGGTGACAATCCCGCCTGTCGACGTTCGTATGCGAGCATCTTCGACAGTCTTGGTAAAGGCATCGAGCCTGGTGAAGCGACTTTTGGCAGGCATTGTAAATATATCGTGGTCGTGGGAAGATTAAATCAATTGGTCGGCATGTGAGCAGCCGTCGGCCGAGATGTCAATGTCTCGACGCCAGGAGGTGGCCGAAGAGAATATAGTGTTATACAGTGATGTTTCTCGAAAAGAGTGTTGTTGGCAGCGCCGAACGCTGTTGGTTCACTGTGCAGGAGTCGCAGGAGTTGAAGCCAGCTGTAGATTTCATGCATTGATTTGGAGCTGTCGCGGAGCCTCAGCCGCCGTGCCGTCCAGGCTGCAGCGGCCAGGGACCGCGCTAAGGAGAACTAGGGTGGAGCCACGTTTTCGAAGTGAAGGGAGAGATCTGGCAAGCGGTGCCGGGCCACTTTTGCATGTGAACGTGAACATCGCGAGCATCGTGCTTGCTGAAGATAGAGCTATGGCTGTTGTTCGAATGTTATACACCTCGCCGACACCTTGATGAGCCGGTAGGACAAGCAAATCCGATCCTCAACAGCACTACGTCACCCAACACACAAAGCGCCGGCTCCGGCTCTCCTCCCTCCCCACCACAACAACCATGAACACTGTCGACCTCTCCAACCAGTTGGCAGCGCTCTCGGACAGCTTAAAGACCACAAACTTACTCATAAGTCGACTGGCCAAGCTCACGTTTCCGTCTGGATCAGAACCGCTCGAAGGCGATACTGGAGTCCGAGTTGAGCTTTCGCAAGACATCCACGACAGTCTCAAGCAGCTGGAAGAAGAGCTTGAGTTTCTGAAGCAAGAAGCAGACGACTACAAGGAGCGCGTATCACAGCGAAGGCGGAGTGATTCAAGAGCAGCAGAAGAAGTGCGCATTACCGCGAAAGTAGTCAAGCTCGGCGAAGAGCTTGCACATTCAAGGCAGCAATTCCGAAACGCACAGATCGCAGCCAAGTTTGCCAGCGAACAGGCAAAGCGACAAGAGCGGGAAGCACTGCTTGAAGGATACAGAAGAGAAGCAGAACAGCTCGCAGCAGCGGAAGGTGCAAGCACGAACGGGTCGATTGGTGGAGACGCAAGAGACCAGCTTTTCGCAAGACGAAGAGGACACCAGCAGCAGAAGCAGCTTACCAAGGACGAAATATTGGTCAACGCATCTAGCGACGTGACATCTGCTTTGCGACGGACTCACGCCTTACTTTCGACAGAATTAGAACGATCCCGTTTCGCACAGGAGACATTTGACGAGTCGACGACAGCACTCAAACAATTGGGCGAAGAATACAGCAACCTCGACAATATCCTCAGTAACAGTCGCAACCTCCTCTCAACACTTGTTAGAAGCCAAAAGAGTGATACTTGGTATCTGGAAACAGCATTTTACATCCTCGTCACAACACTTATCTGGCTCGTGTTTCGGCGCATCCTCTACGGACCCTTCATCAAGCTGCCACTGTTTCTGGTTAACGCTCTGATCTTCTTCGCCAACTGGGTCTTCCTTAAGCCACTCTTCTTCCTCCTCACAGTAGTGGGAGTGATCACGACTGAGCCTGCGAACCCCAGCGCAGTCACACATACAGCATCCGCCTCAACACGGGCACCTCTGATCGTGAAGCCGAGCGCACAAGGCAGAGCGTCTCCACTCCCAAACGACATAAAGCGTAACGCCGTCCCAGCAGGTGCAGGTGGCGCAGGAGCGAAAGTTCAAGATCCTATACTGCAAGGAAAGGTTAGTGAGCACATCGGCAAGATGGCAGAGGCGAGCGCAAAGCAGGATGAGCAGCCGGTCAAGAGAGGCGATGGAACTGTCCTTCAGGAAAGAGGCGATGTACCCAAGAACCCTAAGAAGAAGACTTTTGAGGCTGATGCCGAGGACAGGAAGCATGAGGCCGCCCAGCAACAGGAGCAGCCGAAACAAAGTCAGAAAAGAGACGAGCTCTGATTAGCAGGTAGCTTTGCCGTCACCGTTGCACTATCTCGCCAATAGCCATTCTTCCTAGTCACCGTCAGAGCACGCGTCGTGTATCGTTCCATGTGCTGGCCCTCAAGAGCACGGGATCCTTCCAGCTGCAATTCACCAAAGCCAATCACATTGCGCGAAGACCACCGCCAGAGCTCAAATTGCTCCACACGGCAGCCTCGTGCATCGTGCATGAATGCGGGCTAACATCTGGTGCACCTCTGCTCGCGTAAAATACGCCTGGTTGCCGGAACATCACAGCAACCTGACGCTTTACTTACACAGATAGTCGACCATCCGCTGGACATCCAAGACATCAGTCTCACGCTTCCCCCAACGAATCATCAGCCTGACCATCACGGATTCTCAGTCTCACAATCTGCTTGTAAGCACGCCATGCAAGAAGGCGCTAACAATCCGTAAAGCACTTCTGAGACACCAGGGAGAAAACAAAAACCACCAGCTCGAAGGAAGCGACCAGTATCTGTGCCAGCCCTGCAACAAAGCCTTTGCTCGGAATTCGGAGCTCCTGAGACACAACAGAGAGCAGCATGAAAATGGCAAGATCCCTTGCGAGCATTGTCAGAATTCGATTCGACCGAGTGCTCCTCACAAGAACCGTGCTACATTCAAGCGACCTCATGATAATATTGAGTCTTCTGTATCAGTGAGTAGCAGCAACGTCGACCCTCCTTCCTGGCCCAAGATGCTTAGACTGGGAGGAAATAACCGCAAGGGATGGAAAAAAAAGGGCTGGTCCAATGGGCGTCTTGAACTCGTAAATACTTAGTGTACGCCGGCTGTCTGGAACGACTCTACAACCATGTTTGACTTCGAAGCAGTACTACTAGTACTCTCTGTCCTCGTCCCTACCCCCAGTCCACGTCGTCACCAAGCCAAAACACCCTCCAACTCAACATGCCGTTTCGAAAAGCCACTCTCCCTCCTCTCTTCTCTATCCCTCTCCAGCCAAAACTTAGCCTCTCTCGGATCAAAAGCAGAACGTCCTTCGAACTCATCCTGTGGCTGTATCAATAATACAATTCCGTCTCACCGACTCAGGACGCTTCACATGACAAAAACCTCAAAGCCGAATCCACTTCAAGCTCTCTTTTGTCCGGCCGTACAAGAAACTCCGCAGCTTATCGAGTGGCAAATACACAGTTCGCTCGTCGCTGATGTATCCAGGTTAAATCGGCTCCGGCCGTTGAAGCCTTCATAGAGGTTCGGAACAGGGCGCACGAAGCGTAGCTGGCATGGAGACGGGCAGAATACTTGTGAAGCTCTCCGCCAGATGCCCGACCTGAGGATCCAGGGTGAGCAAGACCTTGGGAATGGTCGACCAGGCATGCGTATCCTAATAGAACAGTCAGTTTCTCCGTCGCTTCCTGTCGTGTCTTGATGGTAACCTGAGCAGCAGAAAGAGCTCGACAGCTCAGACTGTAACACTGCGACTCTGCGACAGAGATAGGATCAAGACTGCATTTATCTGAATTGGTCAGCGTAAACGCTCGCTTCATCGAGAGATTGCCCATGTCACGGATCCTGAACGATAACAAAATGGATCTTCGGGCAATATTCTCGACAAAGGAGACTTTCTGATTTCCCGAGATCTCTGTGATCTGCGTGCGCTATATGTACAACGACTCTAGGTAAACCAAATCTAAGCGTCCTCTGACGCGGCAGCACCAGTAATAATCTCGACCAGCTCGCCAGTAATGACAGCCTGTCTCGTTCGGTTGTACAAAATCTGGAACTTGTCAATCATCTCTCCGGCGTTCTTGGAAGCGTTGTCCATAGCGTTGCGGCGAGCAGAGATTTCGCAAGCGTGACCCTCAGAAAGTGCCCAGTAGATGGAGTTGGCGAGGGCGTATTCGCGGAGGTTGCCGAGGAGCTCCTCATCGACTTCGAAGTTGGAGAAATTTGCTGGAAGTGGGTGTCAGCGATGTATTTGGGAAGATGTGGATGTTGACTCACGTGACTCCTTGATGGCCTCCTCGGAGAAAGCCTCGATAACAGTCGGCTCGTATGACTGAGCGTTGATGAATCTGTTGTAGATAATCTGGACAGACGAGTAGTCACCCTCGAGCTGAGTAACTTGGTCGGCAATGGCTTGAGCATCAGCAAAGGTTGGAACGTCCTTGCCAATACCGGAGAAGGAGAGAGCCATATCCTTGGCGTTGGATCTGCTAAGCTGGGCCTTGCATTTCTCGCCTAGGGTGACCAGAGTGTAGTCTGCTGGCTCGTCGTTGAACATGCGGCGCACAGCACGAGTCAAACCGGAATGGATACCACCGCAGAGACCCTTGTCCGAGCTGCAGACAATCAAAAGCACCTTCTTGTTCTCCGTCTCCAATGGCTTGGTCTCGGCCTCGTCAAAGACAGTTTTGGAGGTCTTTCCGTACGAGCGAGACTCCTCCATGTTGCGCTGGGCTTTGGTGAGCTTGGTGGATGCGACGATTTTCATGGTCTTGGTGATCTTCTCGATGTTCTTGATCGACTTGAGACGGCCTTCGATTTCGCGGAGGGTGGCATAGTTGGCGCTCTGGAGGGCAGGAGCGGGGACGGCGGCGGCGGTGGCAGGTCTGTGCAGGAGATGGTGGTGTCAGTATGGGAGGTGTTTCTTCTGTCGAGTGCGCGCGGGCGGACAGGTGGGATGGGTCGCGCAGACATACCGCAGTGCTTGCGCCGAGCCAGCCCGGAGAGCCGGTCTCGCCACTCTGGACAGCATGGTGAGGGGAGATGGAAGTGTGGTGGTGGTGGTGGTGGTGATCAAGCAATGGCTGCAAGCAAGCAAACAGCACGCACAAGCTCGCCTTTGCCTTTGCACGTCGATGAGGTCGGCTCGGCGGACTGCTCCTGCTTTGCGGGACTACCCGGATTTCGGAAAGCGCAGAGGCTAGAACTAAGGTAGGCTTGGCACGAGATGAGATCAGGTGATGTCCTTTTCTCCCACCTTTCTTCTGTATCCTCTCCAGCATTTGACCCAATTGCACGGTCCACCTCACATTGACGCGCGACAGTCAATTCCCAAGCAAATATTTGACGCGTCACTCTCGGCCTCCGTGTGGTCGACAGAAGCAGCACCTCCGCATCCGCATCCGCATCCACATCCGCATCGAGTCAACCACTTCCGCCCTCACGACCACGCGCTATCGCCCTCTACCACTACGCAAAAGCCCACCACGGCAGCCTTGGCCTTTCGTCGACACCATGTCGGATTCAGAAGACGATAGGCCTCTGGTCGGTATGTCAGTTCCCTATGCGCCTCGGCAATTGGCTGGCAATGGCCCCCTGCCATTTGACTTGGGACGAATTTGCGCATGTCTCGCTTTCACACCCTTCATACCCTTCACTCACACACCTTGCGTTCTCACTCTGCAAAGTGCACGTGCGCAGTGCGCAGCTCAGTGGCATGTGCCGTCACTTGCAGCTGCCTATATCAACTTCTACTGCCTTTCTCTCTTCTAACATTCCTGCAACCTCGAATCGATCCGCTAACACCATCTGTCCACAGCCAAGTCAAAGGCCACAGTATCAAAGGCAGACGAAGCGATGGATACTTCAACAGATAACGTCGCTCCGGGCATCAGCTTGGCCAACGGACCAATCGAGGCGATGGATATCGATATCAAGCCTACCACAAATGGCGTCACGAAGCGCGCGACGAATGGTACATCGAGCGGCACAAAGCGAAAGGCGTCTCTGCCGAACGGCAACTACAAAGATGCCTCCTCATCAGAAGACGAGGACGATGTGCCTTTGAAGAAGCGCAAGACCAAGGCCACTTCTGACGAGTCTGACGAGGACCATCTTCCTCTCGTCAAAAAGTCGCAGAAGCCCATTGCAGCGAAGGCTAGTCAGATTGGTGAAGAGTCCGGTGATGAGCCGATTGCGAAGAAGCTTCAGAAGGAGAAGCAGGCGATTGAAAAGAAGGCTGAGATGGAAGCCAAGGCAATCCGCAGCAAGGAGGCCAATGGTACCAAGAAGAAGGCTGTAAAGAAGGAGGCGAGCGACAGTGATGACGACGTGCCACTCAAAAAGAAAGCTCCTGCCAAGAAGGCAAATGGCAAAGGCAAGAAGGAAGAGTCCTCTGACGATGATAAGCCGCTCAAGAAGAAAGCATCCGCGAAGAAAGCCGCTGTCAAGAAAGAGGCTGCGACTCCTGTCAAGCAAGGCAAGGGCAAGGGCAAGGTCAAGGAAGAGTCTCCAGAAGAAGAAGCTGAAGGTGATGAAGAAGAAGAGTACCGATGGTGGGAGGATCCGCAGAAGGGCGATGGTACCACCAAATGGACCACTCTCGAGCACAACGGCGTTGTCTTCCCTCCAGAGTACGAGCCTCTACCGAAGAACGTGAAGATGAATTACGATGGCGTTCCGGTCTCGATGCACATCGAAGCAGAGGAGATTGCTTACGCTTTTGGTGCTATGCTGAACTCGACGCACAACGTGGAGAACCCGACTTTCCAGAAGAACTTCTTCGCCGACTTCAAGGAAGTTCTCGACCGAACTGGTCACGCAACTGACAGCAAGGGCGAGAAGGTGAAGATCACCAAGTTCGAGAAGTGCGATTTCAAGCCCATTTTCAACCACGTCGATGCAGAGCGCACAGCAAAGAAAGCTCTTCCCGCAGCCGAGAAGAAGAAGCTGAAGGCCGAGAAGGATGAGGCCGAAGCTCCATACATGTACTGTATGTGGGATGGCCGGAAGCAGAAAGTTGGCAACTTCCGAGTTGAACCTCCAGGTCTATTCCGTGGTCGTGGCGAGCACCCAAAGACCGGCAAGTGGAAGAAGCGTGTGCAGCCGGAGCAAATCACCATCAACATTGGCAAGGAGGCCATGGTGCCGAAGCCGCCGGAGGGCCACCAGTGGAAAGAAGTCAAGCATGATCAGGAAGGCACCTGGCTCGCAATGTGGCAAGAGAACATCAACGGCGCCTACAAATACGTTATGCTCGCTGCCAATTCCGACATCAAGGGCCAGAGTGATTACAAGAAGTTCGAGAAGGCACGCGAGCTGAAGAAGCACATCGATCGCATCCGAAAGGACTACGAGAAGGAGCTCAAGTCTGAAGTCATGGCTGAGAGACAGCGAGCCACCGCCATGTACCTGATCGATCGGTTCGCTCTTCGTGCTGGTAACGAGAAGGGTGAAGACGAGGCTGACACAGTCGGTTGCTGTTCGCTCAAGTTTGAGAACGTCACTCTCAGCCCACCAAACAAAGTCATCTTCGACTTCCTGGGTAAGGATTCGATCCGCTTCTACGATGAGGTGGAGGTCGATCCGCAAGTCTTCAAGAATTTGAAGATCTTCAAGCGAGGTAAGCACGCCTTGTGCACCAAAGGCACATCTCTTACACGTACTGACCATACCTAAAAGCACCGAAGAAAGATGGAGACGAGATCTTCGACCGACTCACTACTTCCGGTCTCAACAAGCACTTGTCGAATTACATGCAAGGGCTGACCGCCAAGGTGTTCCGTACCTACAACGCCTCGTACACCATGTCTCAACTCCTGCAGGAGATGAAGGCCGAGGGCAGTAAGTCTCCATCTGAGCTTTGATCTTGTCATGGCTTCTTTGAGCTAACGGTTGCCAGCCATTGCTGAGAAGGTCCTTGCCTACAACAACGCGAATCGCCGAGTGGCCATCCTCTGTAATCACAAGCGCACTGTGGCCGCAAGCCACGCGCAGCAGATGGAGAAGATGGAAGAGAAGATTAAGGGACTTCGATACCAGCAATATCGTGTCAAGCAGATGATCCTAGCTACCGAGCCGAAGCTCAAGAAGAAGAAGGGTGAAGCATACTTCGCTCTCCCAGAAGGCCTGGACCGCGAATGGCAAGAGAAGCATCACGAAGCTCTCGTCGAAGAAGCTCGCACCAAGATCCAGAAGAAGTTTGACAAGGAGAACGAAAAGCTCGAGGCTGAAGGCGAAAAGCCAATGAAGACTAAAGAGCTTGAGGAGCGCATGGAGCCTGTCAAGGAACTTGAAGCTAAGCTCAAGAAGGAGCTCAAGACCGGCAAGGTGGTCCCTGAGGGCAAGAGCGCTACCGTCGAGAAGTACGAGAAAGATATCGAGAAGCTCGACTCTCGTATTGCCACGATGGAGATGCAAGCCGAGGACCGCGACAACAACAAGGAGGTCGCGCTCGGCACTTCCAAGATCGTAAGTCTGACGCGGCGTGCAGTATCTGCCATTCCGATGCTTACAATCCTTCCAGAACTACATCGACCCACGTCTCACCGTCGTCTTCAGCAAGAAGTTCGACGTGCCGATCGAGCGCTTCTTCTCCAAGACCCTCCGCGAGAAGTTCGACTGGGCCATCAAGTCTGTCGACGAGGATTGGGAATTCTAAGCTGTGTTCGAGAGTGAGAGAGATAGAGCAAGGAGAGGATATCTGACACTTAGCGATGAAGGAGAGATGATTTGAGATTTGGCCACTGCTATATCCCCATGGCAAGGAGTTGATGTATCAGGAAGAAGTCCAGCTCGGCGAAGCTTGGTCCTGGCTGCTGTGATACCACCATTCCTATGCCATCGATCATGTATCTTAGTGGTGAGAAGAACATGGATAGTTGATACAAATCATACATGAAGTGATACACATTGAGAGATGGCCTCCTCGGTGTGAATTAAATGATGCATCCAGAGTCGTAGATCCCCGAATCAATCACAGCAAAGTCTTCCGAAACAACATAACGTGAGCCTGCACCTCTCGGAATCCGAAAACCCTTTGGGGGTAGACTCACGAAGCATACGGAACGGACTCGGAGACACTTTGGATTCATTGTATAGCTCGCTAGTTATGATTTTAGGGACGAGCTAGTATTAATAGCCTCGAGACGGAGAAGACTAATCCGTTTATTGGTAGTTATAGGGAAAGAATATTACGTTCTCTCATATTCCGAGTAGTTATATTTCTCAAGATATTAGACACCGCCCTCGTCGTTAACAATAGGTCAAACTAGGAGTATACTCCTACTCTTTCGATACAGGGCCCAGACACCCAAACATGTCATACTCTTCTGCCCAGAGAGACAAAGGACAAGGAACCAACTCATCCAAAGGGCAGGGTCATCATGGTAGGAGCTTACGCAGACTAAGAGAGGCCTAAACGAAGTAACTAGGTGGATGATCAAGGAGGGCCTCCTAGAACAGTTCTCCCTTGCAAAGGAGGAGCTAGAAAAGGAGGAGAAGGATGGTAGGAGGTAGGAACAGGAGCCTAGTAAGAGGAAGGAGCTATAGAGATCCTCTCTATGTCCTATAGCCCAAACAGACGCTAAAGGTAGGGATGGAATCCTACAAAGAAGGAAGGAGATGAAGGGTTTTGTGCCGGAGGATATAGGCCAAGGGCTTTTACCTTCGACAATAGATAGGGATAGCTGCTTGTCTAGTAGTTGGAATAGTACAGCAATGCAAGAATTTACTACTATATAATTTCCCTCTAAGCTACACGCTATCAGGGACTCTGCGAGCGTCTCGAATGGCTTTTAAGCTTTATATAATAACTGTGGCTTACAACTCGAGTTTGCTCGAGCGGTTAAGTATCACAACCTGTTGCCGCTATAGCTTTCCAATAATATCTATCTAGGTCGAGCATTAGCGCCGTCACGATCACGACCTCCTGCGAGCGCCTCGAATGGTTTCCAAGCAGCACTGATAGCCACACCAGCCGTGACTTGCAGCTTGAGTTCGCCAAATGGTCAGAATGCACCTGCGATCCCCGAGTACGATACGAGGTGAACTGCCCTGCTGAGCTCGCGGCTCACGTCTCGAGAACGAAAGTGTTCTGGCGTGCATGGGACAATCTGTAGAGACTTGCTTTCGGAGAGTGGATGATAAGAATTCGCTTGCAATCACTTCTTGAGGCACCAGGCTCTGAGTGTGCATGAGCGAGGGAAGAGTAGTGCTCCCCGAGAAGGATTTTGGGGAGAGATGAGCTCTGGAGTACTATATATTTGCCAAGAATCGCACTGGTAGTCTGCGTTCGGGCATCCAGAGTTCCCTTCGCCTTGAGAATTAGCTCTTCGCAAAGCTAGTTTCTCCTATATGAACTTTCACTCTACTTCTTCGAGTAGTTTGGCGTGGAGCTGGAGAGGAGGCCCTGAAAGATCGCTTCTCGAGCGTGTTTCGCTTGGGATTCTGCTCGTGGATCAATTTTCGTAGACGCTGCTGTCAATCGTAGTCGTGTATGCAAAGAAAGGGTCCTGTGAGTCCTGAAGATGCATGTCTGGAAAGTGTTGGGGAGTGTGCTGTGCTCATGGCCAAGGCGTAGGAGTGGCTTTCTCCGAACGTCCGAACAATTCCCGATCGTCATGGACTTTAACCTCAATCTATCAATCCATCTTGCATTGGACTCAAGAGTCATCACTTTTCATTCTGCGTCTCCAACTTTACGCCATACAAATCAATCAGACCATAAATTTCTGCAAGCACTCGTTCCCAAGCTGTAAAAGCGAAAATGCCTCTCCCACCAGTAGGCCATCTTCATATCCCAATCACCCATTCCCTTCCCCATCCCTTCTACCTCTAACCCCCCATACTAATTTTCACCTCCAGCCATTCTGGCTCATCGGAACCCTTTCCGGTGCATCCTCCATAGCAATGGGAGCATTCGGTGCTCACGGTCTACAAGCAAGAGGAATAGCTCCAGCGAAAATAGCATCTTTTCAGACAGCCGCACATTATCAGGTAAGCCGACCGAAGTGAGGCTCGCGAGACGAAGTCGAGCCTGTTCCAAAGACTTCTACCCGCTAACGCTCAGTGCAGCTCATCCATTCCCTAGCAATTATAGTAGCAGAACAAGCAGCCCCAAAAAATGTCTGGGCAAAGTCATTGTTTACTGCCGGAATCATTATGTTCTCTGGGTCAATTTATGGGTTGGTTTTGGATGGACAGAGGTTTGGAAAAGTTTTAGGGCCGGTGACGCCGTTGGGCGGAGTTTGTTTTACTGGGGGTTGGTTGGCTTTGGCTTTTGGGAGTAGGGGGAGGATTGCTTTGTAGGAATGAGACTGGCGGGAGACGGGATGTCTTATTTGCTTTATTTGATTCAGGCTGAGGGCGACATAGCGTGTGTAGATGGAGAAGCTGTATGATATGCTCTTTCACAACGAAGCCAAGCATGGCTGGTCATACTTGGGCGGCTTAGCAACTTGGTCATGGAACTCGCTCTGGAGCTAGTTCTAGTCGTTCTGCTCCTGATGACCTTCTTCTGACTCGTCTTCATCCTCATCCTCGGAGTCAGCATGTATGGATCGGTACTCAAAACCATCAAGGTCTGGATAATCTCTCCTCGCTTCTTGATGCTCTGCGCAGAGATCATCCCAGCCTCCTTCTCTGGTCCAGCAGATGTGACGAGGGGACTCATCTGGCACAAGCGCATCAGCCGCGAGTCCATCTGAAGCTTCCGCCATTTGACATACAGTGTGCGCAACGACTGTGGGCTTGGCTATGCGTGGGATTTCAGTGAAGGGCTCCAGCGCTTTAGCAAGGTCAAAGCTGTACGGTGATCGCGGCCACTGCTTGAAGTGCTCTGCGCCGATTCCTGCACTGTCCAATGGCCAAGGAGAATTTATTTTGACGTAGACACTGTCGATGTGAGGCATGTCTGCAGTGAACTGATGGAGCCAAGCATCCTGACTCTGGAACGATTTATCGAGATCACAATATCTTGAGGTGTGCTGATTATCATGGCAGGTGCCGCACATGACGAGAAGCAAGGCATACGCAGTCTTGGCGTTGGTCAAGGTGTTGGGAGTTCGAGGGCAGCCGGTATAGTTAACACCGTACACATCCATCCCCACGATTTCGGCCATTTCCTTACATATCTTCCAGTACTCTGAATTGACTTGTTTGTTGACGAGTAGTACAGCGAGTCGAGGTCCGGCTTCTAGGCGAAGAAATGACGCGCGGAGATCCGGAGGGTTTGACAATTTTATAGTCTGCTCCTAAGTACCCGTAGATCATGTCGCGGAGCTCTCTTGGTAGAATGTCAGAAAGTAGCAGATAGGCATGTCGACTGCATCGGAGCCGCCAAAGGCGTGAGTGACCGCCACAGCGTTATCTGCTACCATGCCTGTGCTATCCTGAGGTAGCATTGTGGCTGTCGTGATTCGTTGCCGATGCGCTGAATTTGAGCTTGTGAAGTGTTGGTAGTCGCACGCTCAGTCTAGAAGGGGTGCGGCACGAGATCTCGACAATGGCAAACGCGCAATACCTCAATCTGCAGTGATGAGGATCTTTCCAACGCTCGCTGTTGCCCTTGCGTGAGCCGGAGGCTTCAGGATATCGCCATGTCGGTACGTTTCCGTCTCGCTCTTGTGCCTTCGCCGCTGATGAGATATGAGGGAACTACCAATGCGCACCGGATTTCATAAGCTACGTAAGGAGCAACGCATCCGCCAAGTCGACATCGTGACCCATCATGATCATACATCAATCTCGCTTTTGTGAACTGTGGCCATTCCGTCATTGCTATTGCTCTATGCTACGCGTGAAAGAAGACACCCAAATGGTGGTAGGGCACTTCGGACTCCTGTCCAAGATGCCTTTTGGTCTCCCTGCACGCATGAACGCCGTGGAATGAAGCATAAACCCAGAAGAACATGCCAGACCACTTATCGGGTGGACATGGCCTTGGTGACAACGCGCTTGAGGGCAAGCTCCTTCTTCTTGAGGTCGTCGCTGCTGGCATCCTCAACCTCGAGCTGGGCCATGGCCTCAGAGAGAGCACCCTCAATCTTCTCCTTCTGTCCGCGCTTGAGCTTCATGCTCATGGTTGGGTCGGACACAATCTCCTCGACTCTGCTAATATAGCTCTCTAGCTGCTGTCGGGACTCGAACTTCTTGCTGAAAGCTTCGTCGCTGGTCTTGAACTTGGCAGCGTCCTCAACCATCTTCTCGATCTCAGCGGCGCCGAGCTTGCCAACGGAGTTGGAGATCGTGATGTTGGCGCTGCGGCCGGAGGACTTCTCGGTGGCGGTCACCTTGAGGATACCATTGACGTCGACTTCGAAAACGACTTCGAGGACGGCCTCGCCGGCTCTCATGGGTGGAATCGGCGACACTTTGGATAGGAAGCACATGGTTAGCAGATGAAGCATTCTTTGGACTGAAGTAATGCTTACGGGTGAACTCTCCTAATCGCGCAATGATGGTCAGCAAATGTTCTGAAGCTTTGGAATGCGATAGAAACGTACCCAGTGAGGTGTTATCCTCGCAATTGACTCTCTCTCCCTGTTGACTTGTAAGCATATGATCAAGCATGAGGATGGATCAGAAAATTTGTACCTGAAAGACTGGAAATTGCACGGTCTGCTGACTGCAATGGTATTAGTGAATGCGACGACAGTGGGTTGTAGAGGTCAGCATACTTATCGGCGACTATGAGATGGTTAGCAAGTATGTCAGATATGTTTGGATGATGAGGGATGACCTACCAGTAGTGAAGGTTCTGTAAACATGAAGATGTCTCGTCAGTAAATGTCTCTTTGTTGTCAAGATGATGGATAGAGATGTAAGAAAAGTCGAAGGAAGAAATGGGCCAGGTCCAGGAAGTTCCAGGCCCAGATGGGAATGTCGTAGAGACATGCGGACGCATGGTAGGCCGCTTCGACGCAATTGCGTTGTGGCACGAACCGGGTGGCGCAGAGTGACGTGGTATAGAGCGCTGCAACGGAGCGACTCGTTGAGAACGGCGATTTGAACGGTCTCCAGTCGTAGTACTGCTTCAACGAAAGCCAGCGAGTCGCATGACATGATTGTAGACGGTTCGTGAGAATGGCGAGGTGCTCCGGTGTGCCCAAGTGCGCGGCACGCAGATCAAAGCCAGCACCTCAATCGCACGAGCGTACAACCTGTCCTTGCGCGGAGTGGCTGGCTCATCTGCCGCCTTGGGGAGCATGAGATCGCTGAATAGTCATACGTAGCGCAGTAGTGCTTGCGGCCTATCCAGATGTGGAGGCATTGCCCAACCACGGCAGCATCCACTTGTCATCACAAGTTTAACCCGTCGGTTACTGTCCTCGGGGCCTGATTCATGAATCTGCAGCCCAGCATGGTTGCTTTGTCATTTGCATCGAGGCTATCCAGTAGTCCGAGGTCTCATGGTCCAGTGGTGTTTCCAGTAGGATATTCAAACGAAAGAAACAAGGAAATGGGGAATACTCGCCTCTTCTTAATGGCTACACGAAAACATTGTTAGCAAAGGATCAAGAATTCAGTAGGAGTGATACGTACTTGGAACAGTCTGGCCACGTGGGACGACTGGAGCGAAGATGTTGCCTTCCATAGCAACACCGAGAGAAAGTGGGACGACATCCAAAAGAAGCATGTCGGCGGTATCGGCAGAGGTGGCCTTGCCGGAAAGGATACCAGCCTGAACGGCGGCACCGTAGGCGACAGCCTCGTCTGGGTTGATGCTCTTCTCGAGCTTCTTGCCGTTGAAGAAGTCGCTGAGAAGCTTCTGAATTTTTGGGATACGGGTAGAGCCGCCGACAAGCACGATCTCGTCAACCTTGCTCTTCTCGATAGATGCATCCTTCAGGACCTGCTCAACTGGCTGGAGAGTGCCGTTGAAAGCCTTGCTGTTGATGTCTTCGAAACGCGCACGGGTGATGTTGGCGTTGAAGTCCTCGCCATCGAAGAGGGAGTCGATCTCGACGGTGGTTTGAGTTCCGTTGGAAAGGGTACGCTTGGCACGCTCACAAGCAGTTCGCAGACGACGGAGGGCACGTGGGTCGTTGGAAATGTCTTTCTGTTTGGGGTTAGTTTTGCAATTGTGTTTGTGCGATTCACGCCGGTAGTGTGCTTTGAGGTCAGGAGGGAAGCGGAAAGGGATGTCGCAAAGAGCACAATATCGTCCATTTCCAGGAGCGACACGTTGTTGGTGTCGAGCAGTGTTGTGGTGCCGATCCAGTAATGGTGCATCCCTGCAATTGACGCCACAAGGAGCACACCGGAAGGCCTTCGCAGCTCTATTGGCACCATGCGTATCCTTGAGCTTTGGTTTGTACTTGGCATTTCATTTCTTCTGAGATGCCTTCCATTTGGGAGTCGGATTTACTCGAGCTTTCGCTCTGTATTCTTTGGCATATGCGGCGTCTTTTGCTTTGACAGCAGCGGAATTATCCTGGATTCCGGACACTGTGCTCTTTGCGGCATCACAATTCATGATGGGGCTATGGAAAACACTACAAGTTGGATTATTGTTGCAACATACCTTGGTCTTGCTGTAAAATTGTTAGAAACCTTTCTCACGTGACATGTTTTGGATTGTGAAGACTTACCGCTGGAATTCCTTCTTGAAATGCTCAAGCAAGTTGGTGTCGAAATCTTGACCTAAAAGCGGAGGACCGAAGCGTGAGCGCAACGTCCACGACAAAACAAGCACGTGAGCTTCGCATTACTTACCACCCAAGTGGGTGTCACCAGCAGTAGCCTTGACAGTGAAGACACCGCCCTGGATGTGGAGGAGAGAGACATCGAAAGTTCCACCACCAAGATCGTAGATCAGGACGTTTCGCTCCTTCTCAGACTTGCCAGAACCGAGACCGTAGGCGATAGCGGCAGCGGTAGGCTCGTTAATAATGCGGAGGACGTTAAGGCCAGCGATGGCACCGGCGTCCTTGGTAGCCTGTCTCTGGTTGTCGTTAAAGTAGGCTGGGACAGTGATGACGGCCTTGGAGACCTTCTTGCCGAGCTTGGTTTCAGCAACCTCCTTCATCTGCCCGGTGTCAGTCTGCAATCCCAATCATCATCCTTGTCGCTATGCTGACCTTTCCGAGGACCATGGCAGAGATTTCCTGCGGAGAGAAGGTCTTGGTCTCACCCAAGTACTCGACCTGGACCTTTGGATTGTTGTCATCGTCAACAACCTTGAATGGCCACGACTCGATATCCTTCTTGACAGTTGGGTCGTCGAATCGACGTCCGATGAGACGCCTAGAGTCAAGGCGCATTAGTATCTTCCCCCACCGCCTCTTGCATTGCTTCCGCACTCACTTGACATCGAAGACGGTGTTGACTGGGTTCATGGCGGCATTGTTCTTGGCGGCCTCACCGATCAGACGCTCCTCGGCGGTGAAGGAGACGAAGGATGGGGTGGTGAAGCTACCCTGCTCGTTGGCGACTGCGAAACAGTGTAGTTAGGATGAATTCAATGCTGCTTTCCCGCCTTTTCGCACATACTGATCTCAACGCCGGCGCCCTCATAGTTGGCAACGCACGAGTAGGTGGTTCCAAGATCGATGCCAATGGCACCATCGTACACTTCGTCTGCCATTTTGTGTGGTGTGTATTAAGAGGTTGAAGGGTATCTCGATGCAGAAGCAACGGCAGAGAGCGCAGAGAACTTTTGAGTGCGCTGAATTTGCTAGAGCAGATAAGGTTTTCGCCTACTAGCCTGCGGACCCTTGTCTCCGAGCTCCTCTCTTGGCGCAAAACGTCACGCTGTCTTCGAACTTCAGAACGGATAATATATTTCAGAAGACGACTGATGCGCATACAGCAGCTTGCAGACAGACCACGGCCCCATATCGCAAAGCTCTCCACAGCGGCAAGGCTGCTTCGAGACATAAATACTGTGACTGCACGCCGAGCACGTCTCGCAACGCGGTATACAGAGACGAAAGGAGACGTAGCAGAGTTAAAGTGGTAGGCGAAATGGTCTTATGGAAATGCCTTCATCGCTCAAGAGACAGACTTCCAAGAGCTCCCTCGGACCATTAATGCCAAACCCAAAGCCATGCCTCATACTTATCTCCCTCTTCCACTGGCAGCTCATAGATGTGAGAAGGTTAATCCAAACCCTTCTGAGATTATCGCGTCCTCAGATCCTAACAGAAAACTACTTGCATCGTTGCCTCCCTCGTGAGATGCAGACTCTCTCCATCCTTATGTCTTGCCCGTCTCCTTCTCCACCTCCTGGGATGTCTTGAACCACTTCCTCGGATACTGCAGTCAAAAAGTCAGCACATCTTGTCTCACCGGCATAGATCGTAGGCGCACGATTGGATGCACTTGCCGGATGCTTATTTCTAGCTCCAAGACACGTCGAGTCACCACATTTCCATCCCGGGCACTCGTTCACTGGTAATTCCAGCTCGCCCTCCCGGACCACACCAACCTCTTCTGAGGTCTTCCAGCCACACTCTGCTGTCCAGATTCCGCAGCGCGTAACACCAGCAAACTTGGTGTCGTGGAAGCCGTAATCCTGAATGAATATGCGCCGGGCTTCGAGCTTGCTCAAGAACGGAACCCGAAGAAGATCTTTCATCTCTGCTGCGATGAGCTGCAGGCTGTCGGCTGGACCATCAGCTTGGCTTGCAGGCATTGGTTCACCGGATGTGACGACAAGCTCGATCGATTCAAGAGCACGAAACTCGAAAAGAAGACTAAGGAGCCAGTCCGGAGCTAGAGTGTTTTGATGTTCGTCAAGATCGTCCAGTTCTTCTTCACCATCCCAGGAGGCCAGCTCCTCAGCAGCATGTTTCCATTCGATCTCTGAATCTGAGAGCTCCTCATGATCCTCGCCTTCATCGTATTGGTCGTCATCGAAGCACAGGAAATTCCCAATTCGCTCTCCTTCCTCAAAAGGCAGATCGAGAAACACGTCCTGGTCGCAGATAGTGTTGAGCTGAGCCTCCTCTTGCACTTTGTGAGCGTCATATGGTATGAAGAGATTGATCTTGCATATATTGACGTTTTCAATGATCAGAGATGGGAGTACAGGTGCCTTTTGCTGATGAATGAAGGCCGAGCCTATGGAAAATGTTGCACCGGAGAAGACGATAACGACATATTCTGTCTTGAACCACTTGCTGACCAGGAGATGCGAAGTACATGGCTTGACATCGATGGCTGCCTTGACAGTCTCGTCGCCATCATGTTCATGGCGCTTGACAGGACATGATCCAGTAATGCGTAGATTGTGGTATATTCTGTCGCGGACTTCGCGTGGTAGATGAAAGAAGTTGAAAGTCATGTTGGTAAAACTGCGCTCGTTACTGCGGAGTATGCAATTAGCAGATGTCAATATATTGTGTAAGAAGAACGGAAAGGAGGTAGATTTGGAAAGCAGCTAACAAGCTCACTTCGAAGTGATGGAAGTGAACTGATATGTGGACTATCGCACGCAAACACCCCAGTTTGACAGGCGCATTTCGCCTCACTTTCGAATGTGGCCATGTGCGGAAGTGGAAGGCATGTCGCGTATTCGTTCACTCGTGTGTATTCCATGCTGCTTAACACTGTTAGGCTAGTCTTTGAGCCAGTCATGTACGCCAGACTGGTCAGCGCTGGCCGTCCGGACCATAGCGATCTTCAAGAAAGCTCCCCAAACTAGGAATCTTCTCCAACTTCCTTCTCAGCGCCAGACTCCCGCCTAGGACCAGCCCATTGACTCAAGTATGCCGTATTGCAGTCTTCATGCCACAGTTCATGCGAAAAGTCGTCGCCATCGTATCGGCCCGCAGGAAAAGACGCTCCCCATTTGTAAGTCTTGACACTCTACAGTTGTTCTGCTTCGAGAGCAGTGCGTGTTACTGCAGCAGACCAAAACAATGTGCAGCACATCTGATAACAATACAGTGCTATCGCAGATACATGCCCGCATCTTGGAGGGTGTGCACCCAGGCAGTCACCATGACGTAAATTGCAACTTTCGGCCACTGCAAACACTTCAAGAACATTTCCATTCCATCCAGAAAGTGTTCAAAGCAAAGTAAGCAACATGTCGAAGACTGCGATTGTCAGTGGTGGTGCCAGAGGCATTGGCAGGTGCCTGGTTCGCCGTTTCCTGGAGAAGGGCTACAAAGTCTATGCCTTTGACATTGATGAATCAGAGCTGAACCACACCGTGCATACACACCTAAAGCAATACACGGATGAGGGGTTGCTGGGTTCCAGCATTGCAGACCTCCGGAGTGTGGACGACATCCAGGGCAAAGTCGAAGAAGCTGCGAAATTCCTCGGCGGCCAGATCGACGTTCTAGTCAACAATGGAGGCATTGCGTCTCCAAAATGGAAGGACGACAAAACGATGTTTGACAAGAAGACTATGAAGGAGTGGCAAGCGTGAGTGGCCGGACACTGTCATCCTTGAGCTCCACTGACGATGTCCAGTTACATCGAGACCAATCTCACTGCGCCATTTGCTGTGTCTCAAGCATGTCTACCATACATGCAAAAGGCCGGCGAGGCAGCGAAGAGCGACACTAAAAACAGCGAGGCTGGTCCATGTATCATCCACATTGGATCTTTCCGTGCTTTTCAAAGCGACCCCAACCAAGAAGGATATGCTTCCACCAAGTCCGGGCTTCTTGGCCTTATGCACAGCATGGCAATATCATTGAAGCCATTCGGTGTTCGTACCAATCTGGTCGCTCCTGGACGTATCAAGGTGGCCCACGAATCGAAGGAAGGAGACGAGAAAGGTCTAGGGTGGGCAGAGCAGAACGAGGAGAAGGACGTGGAAGATCACCCGGCGAATCGTGCTGGACGGCCGAAGGACATTGCTGATGCAGTCGAGTATCTCGTCAACGCTGGTTTCGTGACTGGTCAGGAAATTGTAGTCGATGGTGGTGCTACAAAGAAGAAGTATTGAGGCAGAGAGGCCTCCAGGACATTGGAGAGGTCTTGGCTCGGCCGGCCGGAGTGTCCGCGGACCTGATGATGAACAAGCTTTGAAATGATGCCTTCACTTTCTTCTTGGTCCTTGTTGTTGGAGGACTTCTGTATGATATGCCAAATAGCAATCGTCCAGGCGTGCAAGCGTGCAGGCGTGCGTACACCTGTCCACTGTCCACAGTACATGTCCACAGCATCCTGCACTCTCAAAACTGGCAGGGGGACCAAGTGCATCTGGCTCAGGAGTATTCGCAGGAAGTTGCTGAGAAGGGAAGGAAAGATGTAGAGTTGAGTGTCAAGACTGCGGAGTCGCTGTCGAATTTTGAGACTTTTAGGGAGAGTGCTTTGGTTAAGCAGCGTTTGGCGAAGCCGGAGTAATGGAGGTAGTCACAGAGGTATGAAAGCGTTCTGCATTTGCTTGAAGTTCTTTCTTCTTGTTGGGATATCTATACAAAGATGAAGGTCCATGTCTATTACCGATCTCCCGAATTCACGTTGACTCCCAAGTCCGAGTACATCCCGAGGTCTTTGAATACCGTTGCGGCTTGAATCACCGCCGGCCAAGAATGAGTTGTAATTATCACCCGTATATCATATCGTCATCCACATATGCTTTTCTGTCAGTCGCCCTGGGTATCATCTACAACATGCCTGCCAGTCTGTCCTGTTGTTACCGTTCCTGTCCTGTATACTCCTATATGTTCCCAATATCTGGTCCTGTGAGTCCAAGGTCAACGAACAGGGCTCCACGTAAGACTGTTGCTCGCGGCCGAGGTGCTTCGTGACATGCTACGGGCACCCGAGTAGGAAGTGCTGCGAGACATTGAAGCGCCAAGGCCAGAGTCCGAGCCGTGATCAGAGCGTATATGACGATCGAGATTATCCTTCCGAGTATATTTCTTTGTACAGTGCGGGCAATGGAATTCCGTTCCATTGCGGACGTGAACTTGGTTGTAGTGCCGGCGCAAGTCTTTCGGGAACACGAATGATCTGCTGCAATTTGGGACAGTGCAGGGGTGCTGTCGCTGCATGTGCACGTTCCTCAAGTGTCGTCTGTAACTTGTGTCAGTGACGAATCAACGTAGGCTGTGTTGGCGAGACTTACTTCAAGTCCTCAGGTGTGCGAAATGTCTGGCGACATTCATCGCAAGGGTGAGGTAGGCTTGGATCGAAGCGGGCCTCTCCGGTTCTTCGGGTCGAGAACGAAGCTTCTGATAAGGTGGCCGGCGAAGTCGGAGTTCCTGGGTATGGCGCTGGTGCAAGCGACGACATGTTTCGCTGGCTGCCTCGTTGCGTGCGCTGCACCAGTGCTCTCACGTTTCGCGGGTCAGGATGTCTTTCTGGTTGGAGAGCAGCTTGCATCATCTCCTCCGGCACTTGTGGCAGACCTTGAGCAAACGGCTCACACCGCGACGAGCTCTGAGGAGGGGGCATCGGACGAGGCATGGCAGTTTTATGAGTCGGAAGATTGGACTGCCTTGGCGCTGGACCACCATGATTGAAGCTTGCATACTGTCTAGGCGGCGCTGGCTGGGGTCGCGGATAGGCTCTCTGCTGGGCTGGTCTGCCGGCGTGCCGCTGGCGCATGTCTTGGCTTGTAGCAGCGCTTCGGGCAGCTTGTTGAGCGACTGCAGCATAGCTGAGCCGGCTTGTATCCTGCGAAGTAGAGCTTGGGATATATGTTGACATGTTCATCCAATCTTGGATTGTCTGAAAGTGCTCGGCTTGCATAGGAGCACCTGGCTGTGCTTGTGCTTGTGCCTGTGCCTGTGCCTGTGCCTGTGCCTGTGCTTGTGCCTGTGCCACCGGAATCGACACATTGGTATATGATGGTATGTGACTCATGCCGAACATTGGAGATGGGCTTCTTGCGGCGATCTGGGCATACGTGTGGGCAGGAGAAACACGAGGGTCAGGCGATGCGAGCGAGGGAGTGTATCGATAGAGTGCTTGAGTGGAAAGTGGCCTTCCACGAGCAGCTCTCGTGTGTTCGGGTGGGTTGCAGTGGGCACATTGTTCGAAGTGTATGGTAAAGGTCGGGCAGTCATAGCGATGACGAGTGATGACCTGCAAGAATGGTTAGCATGGCGAAGAGTGAGAAGCTGCATGGGATGTTTGTTCTCTGACCGAGATAAGATAATCGGCGTCGACATCGGATACACCCCATCCAGTTTCGCTAACAAGATCGTCCATGCCCGTCACAGTAGCAGCGAGGTGTAGGATATGGAAGATGTCAAGCAGCATATATATCCAAGATGTCGTTTGTCGCAAGAAGATGGAGAGAGGTTGCGACAAACGACTGCGCACTGCTCAATACAGTGATTACCATTAGGGACTAACGTGGAGGCCGCCTGCAGAGCGCAGCCGGCACCGAAGCGACTGGCAGAGTGAAAGTGCGCACGCCGACTGCCATGTTCGCACGCATTTGCAAGTCGACGACGAGCTGCGCCCTCTGGACTCCGGTGAAGGAAGGCATGCGTGCAGCGTGCAGCGTGCAGCGTGCAGCGTGCAGCGTGCAGCGTGCAGCGTGCAGCGTGCAGCCTGAGGTGATGGAGGAGTAAGAGTCGCCGGCGCTTCGCAAAAGTTGACGTCGCAGCTTGGCAGCGCGAGAAGCTCTCTCCCCGCCCCCCCCCCCCCCCCCCCCCC
>LFZO01000392.1:0-37426 GCA_001578225.1 Pseudocercospora musae | reverse complement strand
TTCTATGATTAGTTCCATAGCTATTAGTATTAACCTTTTCTTTCTTCCTCCTATTTAGCCTTTAGGAAGGATGTTCCTTTCCTTAACGAAGGTTATTAGCCTTTTAGTAATAATCTTCTCTAGTACCTTGCCTATTATGTTGAGTAGGGCTATTAGTCTATAGGCTTTGAGCTATGTATAGTCCTCCTTCTAGGGCTTCCTTAGCACTACTGTTAGGGATTTCCTAAATGGTCTTAGGTAGTGTCCCGATGCTAGGCTTTGTATAAAGATATTAGCTAGTACTAGGGCTAGCTCCTTCTTACATGCTTTTAGAAGTTTGTTATAGATCTTGTCTTCTCCTAGTACCTTATTGCCTAGTATTTTCTTTAGGATCCTTTCTATAGTTTTAGGTTTAACCTAGGTATCTCTTAGTGTGTCTAGTTATAGAGTCCCTAGTTCTTTCTCCCTTATATCTAATAGGTCTGCTTATACTTTTCTATAGAAGAAGTGTTAGCCTAGGGCTCTTACTTTCCCTTCCATTGTGGTCTATAGTTGCCCTTATTAGTCCTTAATGTCTAGGAATTGTAGCAGTATGTCCTTTTCTTGCTTAGGTATCCTTATCTATTTAGCTATCCTCTACATCTCCTCTAGTTTCTTTGTAATTATTCCTATTGTAGATCTCTATTCTTATATCTTGTCTTTCTTAATCTAGATCTTCTTTTCCTAGCTAGCTTTATTGTAGTTGTCCTATGCTTCCTAGGTATAGGTTTGTGTCTACTACCTCCTAGCCTTCCTTACTACTTTAACCTTCCTTGTATACTTACTAGTCTAGTATAGTTGCTAGTATAGTAAATGTTTCTTTACTAGGGTATACTTTTTAGCTACCTATTTCAGGACTCCTATTAGTTCTTCTACTACCTTGTTAATGTCCTCTAGCCTTAGTAGGTGCTTTGTTAAGAGTTCCTCTAGTTTTGGGTCTTTTTCTAGTTCCTCCCTAATCCTGTCCTATTAGGCCCCTTTCTAGTTAAGCTTTTCCTCTAGTTCCCTTTCCTAATTAGCCTAGACATTTAGCTTAACCTGTACTAGGAAGTGGTCTAATGATTCTTCTAGTCCCTAGTTAACCCTACATCTTGTAATCCTATTCCTAATCTAATGTAATACAAAGCATAGGTCTAGTATGCTACTACTTCCTCTTGCCTCCTAGGTAACTAATCCCTTTAGGATAACAATTTCTATTCCTTCCCTCTTCAACATATTAATTAGCCTTCCTACTAGGAAGTAATGAGCTAGGGTAAAGTCTAAGCCCTAGAGGGGGTAGTAGAGGTTGAAATCTCTAAGTAGGACTTAGTAGGTATTCCCCTAGATAACTCTAGGTATTCTTTCTAGGGTTTTTAGTTAAGTACTACTCCTTGAGTCTAGTAGTGGGTTGTATATGTAGTAGACTTGGAGTATACCTTAGGATGTTTCTACTTAAACTAATGTTAGGTCCCTATCCTCCTATAGTATAGTCTACTAGGTTTCTATAGCTATCTCCTTACTAATGTAGATATATGTCCTTAGGGCTCCCTAGTTGTAGATAATTGGGTAGTATCTTAGGTCTTTAACAGTTACTAGTCTCTTTATATATAGGTTAAGCTAGGGCTCCTAGATTACAATGATATAATGTTCTTTTAGGTTTAGTGCTTAAAGGAAGCTCCTCTATACCTTGTCTTTGCTCTTATTAATATTGTACTATATAATGTTTAGTAATGTTGCACTATTCATTAGGTTTCATCTATATCGTTTCCCTATAGGTTCTCCTTTAGCCTTTCCTTACTTTAAACTAGCATTTAACTAAGCTTCTTCTACCCTACTTCCTTTCCTGCGATGTTAAGGTGTCTTAGTCTCCCTAGTTGCTAGTAGCTCTCTAGTACTAGTAAGGCCCTAAATGTGAACCTATTATCTTGTCTTGACCTCTTTTGTAGTACCTAGCTAGGTTGCCTTTGTACCTAGCTGCCCTAGCTTGTTGTATATCTTGTTAGTATATTGATTCTAGCTTCCTTTGCCTTCCTAGCTACCTACATTCTTACTAGGCATTCCTTTGCCTAAGAGGGGTGTCTTTTAGTGTAGTATGTATATCTTGCTTCCCCCTTATATGCTTTGCATTCTTTGACCTAGTAGTCCCCTATACAATAGGAGTAGGTATTGGTTGTCTTTATATACTTGGCTACTAAGTATCTATAGTATTGACATTTAAAGCACTGCATTATCCTATGGTTGCTTCTATATACCTCTATTTCCAATCTTTCAAAGTCCTAGAATAGCCCTTAGTCTAGTACTATATTAGCTTGCTCTATACTCCCTATCTAGATAATTAGGGAGGACTGCTTCTTAGTCTCTTCGATTTTCCTTTTAATCTATACTACCTTTATGATCTTTAGGCCTAGGCATGTAGCTTGGTTTTGTCTCTATAGGTTCCCGATATCCTATTCTTCCTTAAAGCTCCTTATTATGCTATAGGCTATGATTATGAACTACTATTAGGAGACCTTTACAGTTTTCCCTATCTTGGTTGTCTATTCTTTTTGTGTTTCTAGCTTCTTTTTGTCCTACTCCTAGGCTATAAATAGCTTAATTACCCCTTTCCCTTCGTTCCTAGCCCTAATAACCTCCTTAACTGCAATTCTTTCTACAATCTCTTTCCCTAAGAGTCCTTAGATTTCCTTTTACTCCTATAGGTCTATGATGTGGACTCTAACTACTATCCTCGGGGGTTTTGGCGCCTCCTAACTAGCTACTACTACCTAGGTGCAGTAGTTTGGGCTTGTTTCTTGTTGTTTCTTTGTAATCTTTACTACGACTATATTAGCTATCTTCGTAATCATATAGCTTGCCTAGTTGTAGACTGCTTTTAGTCCTCTAAGGAGTTCTAAGATCATTTTCTTATATACCCTCTTAGGGGTTTTCCTATCTTCCGCCTTTAGTACCTCTTCTGCCCTAGTACATAGTACTTTCTATTCGTCCTCCCCCCCTTCCTAACTGTTTTCCCTTCGTCTCTAATTGTTCGCTACTATCCCGAAATCTTTTAGGTATAAGATATATAGTATATAGTACTCGATTAGAACTACTCGAATTGGAGCTAGTATATATATACTTGTTCTAGTATCTCGTCCTAGCGGACGTACTAACGGTAACGCAAGAGAGTTAGTAGTCGCTAGTATTAGGTAAAGTCGCGATCGCGCTAGAGCTAGTAGTAAGGGGGACTAGATAGCGTCGCTAGCAAATTAAAGCTATAGTTAGCCGAATACGGCGTATCGACGTTCGCCTTACAACGCGCTAACTTCGATAGTAGGGGTACCTTACGGCGATAGGGCTATAGTAGGTTATCTTCTACTAGCGGCGATAGTAATCGTACTATAGATAGTAGTTATTATTGTTCCGGTAAAGGCGAATTCTAGTACAAAGGTAAAGAAATTCTCTATAGTAGCGCTAGTATTTTAGGTTCCGTACTAGTAACTACTCTACCCGCGTCTATACTAGCCTTATCCGCTTCTAAAACGGCCTCTACGTTACTAGCTCTATTACCTAGGACTTCCTCTACTTCCTCGCGAAGTCTACGAGCTTCGTAGATAGCGCGCTCTAATGCCTCCTATACCGCTAAATCTCGGCTCCCCTAAGTAGCTACTACCTCTAATTGCGTAGCCTCGAAGGGATCGTATATCTTATATCGTAGAGGATAAGGCGCGTTATTAGAGTAGCTACGAAGATAGGCGTAATTTAGGCGCTACCGCTATATATACTCGCCGTCCGTCTATACTACCTAGCTATCGTCTATACCTTTAAGATTAAATTCCTATTCGTTAAGATAGAAACGTCCTATAGCCGCGATTCGATTAATAGCCTAGAAGACTTCGTAGCTATAGTAGATATCGTTATCGTCTAGGAAAAGCTCTTTAGCTAGCGCATTGTTCTAAGCCTATCTCGAAGTAATTATTCTTACGACGCCTTTCTATACCGATTTCGTAAACGCGAATATTAGATTCGCTATAGCGATTACCGTAGGCGTAGCGTTAACAAGGTACAAGAACGTAGCGTCGTTTAGTAGTAACAAGCGTACGTTTAGGAGTATTAAGCGCTTGTTTACTATATAGCGGCGCTAAACGGGGTCGAATCGACCTATACTATAGTACGTCTAGAGGTTACCTACCTCATTCGGGTAGGTAGCGTAGTAGGTCGCGTCCTAGCTCCGGCTATCGTCGTCCTATTCGCTTTTATCGTCGTAGTATACTAGTAATTAGCCTCGGCTATAGGCCTCGTAAGCTTCCTAACCGTTACTAGTAAGTACCTAGCCCTATACCGAGCCGTTCCTTATAACCTCTCTAAGTAACCCATTTCCTACGTAGTCTCCTATCTAGACTACTATATCTCGAGTAGGCGCTAGAAAGTTCTCGTATACGAAATCCCGAACCTAGGTTCTCGTAAACTCTATTCTAACGGCCCGAGACGCGTAAGCTATAAGTACCTACTTCTCTCTCTCTTATAGCCTATTAAGGCGCCGACTACCCGAGGTTAGTTTAGGATTGCCGCTATTTATACCTAGGTCGCCTCGCGGTATACTATTATCGTCGGAATCGTCGATATTAGATAACATTTACGCGACCGGCTACGCGCCTTATTAGTATCGATAATAGTAGTAGTTACGTAGCGCTATCGAATACATAAGAGTAGCGAAAGGATACGAAGGTAGGCGCTATTCTAGAATAGATTATATATTCGGCGATAGTAGTCGACTACTTTCCTAAATAGGCTATATATCGATAGTACTAAGTAGGCCGAATCGCTAGAGTACCCGCGGGATCTACTAGGTAGCTAAAGATAGGAATTCTACGCTAAATCGCATAATATAGAATATATAGTAATAGGGTAGCTAGGTCGAATCGGTAGTTACGACCCCCGAGCTATATCGCTACGAATACGAATAGATCTACATAGTTAGCTATGCGATTGTCGGAGCTCGTCTAAAAAGGGCTAGCGGGCCTAGGTTTTTTTAATAATCTTTCGGACTCCTAGCGCTAGTCGCTATTCCTCTACCGAATATACTTAGTCGTACGCGTCTACTAGATCTTAAGCTACTTCGAGGTCGTCGAGATCGTACTATACGTTATTCGTATTGCTATATCCTAACTATTTAACTAAATATTGAGTTACCGGCCGACCGCGTCGAATAGTTATATACCTACCTACTAGTCTCTCGATCTCGTACGAGTCCCCTTCGTTAGCGTCGCCTAGTCCTTATTCTACTATAACTAGTAGTAGATTGTAGTACGCTTAGCGCCTATACGGATCTAGGCCCGAAGGGGCCTTCTCTAGATATACGATCGAGATAACCGGATAGATTTTCATAACTAGTAGTAGGTTAAGGCGATATGCTAGCCGACCGATTCGCTCTAGTACCTTAAAGGGTCCCTCGTAGCGATAGCTAAACTTACGCATTTGCCCTAGTACCCTATAGCTAGATTAATTATAGTCTAAATATAGACGTAATATAACCTTGTCGCCCGGCCGTAGTATTAAAGGCTTATGCTTTCTATCGTACCTATCCTTTATCTTAACTATAGCCTACGCGATCGTATCGTAGACCTCCTTCTAGATTCGTCCTCGTTCGGTAGCGCGATCGTGTAGGTAATTATCGAGGTTAGCGACTAGGTCTAGATTAGTCTTAATTCCTATTATAATCTTATTCGGAGACTAACCGGTCGTAGCGCTTCGTAAGTTGTTTAGCGTCGCTTATAACAATAGTAGACACTACGTCTAATCGCCTTCGGGATACTCTAAGAGCTAGAACTATAGCGCTATCTCTACTATCTAGTTAGTCCTTTCCGATTGCCTATCGGTTTAAGGATAGTATACTACTAATATAAGCAATTTCGCGCGTAGCCTTGAAAATATCCCTTTCATAAACCCTAATAGCTAGCGAGGATTACGATTCCCGATTAGTACTAAAGGGAAGCTTATATCTATTAGGTATAGGTAGTCGATCTAAGCGATTCCCTACTATAAAGCGTCCTAATCCTCGCGGCCCTATACGATAGCGACCTTCTTGCTAAATTTATACGTAGACGTTAAGATAGCGTCTATGCCGGTCGGGCTAGGAGGCAATACTATTACGAGGTCGATCGTAGCGGTATAGTAAACGCTACCCGTTAGGGGAATCGGCTATAGTTCGCTATATAGAGCGTATCGCTACGTCCTTAAAAGTAGGCATTAGTAGTAATGCTCGATATACTTACGTAGTTTCCTACTTATGCTATAGATATAGAATAAGGCCTAGAGCCGATTATAGCTTCGATAAAAGCCTTAGTAATATCGGTTATAGTAGGCCTACTCGAATACTTCCTTAACTAAGGACTACGGAATATATAGGCGTTTACGACTAGCTATTAATTCGCGATAGTAGAGTAGGTCGTCGCGTTTAAAGAATTTAATGCCTAACGGATTGTTAAACTCATTACCGGCGAACGGATCCCTACCTTTATTGTATAGTACTAGGTCCTTTATAATAGCGGGAACGTCGATTTCCTCTAGATATATCCGCTCTAGAGCGTTTCGCGCCTACGCCCTATATACCAATCGTTACACTAGCGCCTATTACTTATCGTACTCGTAAGCTAGGGCAAGGTAGCGCTTAAAGTCCGGATCTATTTCTACTAGTATTGTATAGAACAACGCTACTAGCTCGCTATCGAGGTAGTATAAGAAGGGATCGAGGTTCTCTACCTCTAGGTCCTCCTTCGGCGCCTCTATGTCCCCTAGTAGACGGCTAAGCGCATCCGGTACTAGATAGATACGGCTAGGCCGGTAGATTATATTAATACGGAACTAGGAGAGAAATATCGACGCTCTTACTAGTTTAAGGTTCTACTTATCCGTATTAGTCGTTATTACTATCGAGACGGTATTAGTAAGTCCTACCGCGGCATAATAGTCCGTAAAGATCGTCGTTAGATACGTAGACGCCTATATAAGGTAGCCGATCTTCTTTACTATCTAAACGATATCCGAATACTCGAGCTCGGTTAGCTAATATCTCTTTTCCGCGTCGCTAAGACTACGACTAAGGAACAATATCGGCTATATATAATAACGTAGGAACAATTAGGCTTTACTAGTATCGTTAAGGATAGGCTCTAGGTTACCTTCGATATAGTATACTATAGCGCCGTAGCCGAACTCCCTCGAGGAGTCGATATCGGTATATAGACGCCGTATATAATCAAAATAGTAGAGGAATTCGGATATCTTAAACATTAATTGTAGGTAGTTAAAGGCTACTAGTAGCTCCTCGCGCTACTATCGGTTCTCGCCTAGTTTCGCTATAGCTATATACTATCTCCTTACGTTCCCTAATACTAGCGCTCCCTTGAGTAATCGCGTCTTTTTAGCTTGTAATAGCGCCGCTATCTAGGCGTAGTAGGGGATATACTAGTAGAGCTAATTCGTTAGTCCGATATATTATTCTAATTTCTAGGCCGATTCTAGGAACTAGAGCAAAGTAATCGCTACTATCTTCTCGTTACTTATAGCTAAGCCTAAACCGCTAACGTATTGTCCTAATAGCGTCGTAGACGGGAACCCTAGGAAGGTTTTCTTCGGGCTAATACTAATTTGTATCGCGTTAAGCAAGTAGAAAACCGTATCCAAGTAGCGGGGATACTCCTCTAATGTCTTCGAGAATACTACGATATCGTCGATATAGGCTCTCGCGAAACCCCGGTAATCGCGTAGAATACGATCTAGCTTGCGCTATACAAACTAAACGCTATTTGAATAGCCTATAATAGCGATATTGAATTGCTCCTATCCCTAGTAGGTATTAATCGCTAGCTCGTAGCGATCCTCCTTCCGTACTTCCTATTAGTAAAAGAAGGTAAGATAGTCTATTGTACTAATAAAGTTATAGCTAACGAGGAGACTAAATAGATCTACCTAAAGGGGAATCTAGTAGCTATCGGGAATACTTATCCGGTTAAGGCCTCGGATATCTATAACTACTCGCGGTTTATCGATTAATTCCCCTTTACTATCGGGAACGGTCTTCTAGACTACGAATACTAGAAACCCGAAGGAAGTTAGCTTAGTCGTAAATTGCATCTTGCCCTAATCGTACAAATCCTCGTATATCTTATTAACTACTTCCTAGTCTCGCTTTCCTAGGTTAATTACCTTAGGTAGTAGAAGCTTATCGAGGTAGTCTAGTACTATAGGGATAGGTATAAATTCTAACTCTAGAATATCTACGATCGTACGGCGATTAGTAAAGAGTCGTAGATATTTTTCGACTACCGACGCGATTTCATCGGCTCGATCGGGCTCCTAGTAGATCGTAATCCCTAAGGAGTATTTTTGTTCTAACTCTACTACCGTTATTAGAGCGTTAGGGTTAAGAGCCGCTAGACCGTAGTCGCCTATGTCGACATAAAATGCGCCCTCGAAGGAGCTATCTAGTAGGATTCCTATCCGTTAGCTAGCCCTAATCTATACGCTCTATATAGAATCGTTACGTACTTAGGTATAGGAGAAATTAGTATCGACTATCTAATTATATACCGATACTAATAGCGGCGAGCTAGCCGATAGCCCTTGTACGGATCCGTATAGTTATAGTATTACGCCTACTTCTAGTACAAAATCGCGGCGCTATAGAAGGTCCCTAGCAAACTAGATTAGTACTATCGTAACTATGCGAGGTAGTAACGTAACATCTTTAGCGACGCAAACTAGACGATTAAGGACCGGTTTGCCCTTCTTTCGCTTAACTACTACTTCGAAGCTAGCGTTGCCCTAGCTAGACACGGTTACCGTCTATATTAGTATATTAATCTTTATTCCTTCGATAGCGATCGAGTCTATTCCTAGTAGGATTTCAGCCTTTAATTTTGGTACTAAGTAGACTTCCTATACTATATAGCCTAGGACTACCTCGCCGTTAGGTAGGATCGCTAGAACGAAGAATTCTAGGAGGACATATTCCGAGGTTACCTAGGCGCTAGCGATCCCCCCGATCTCGAGCGGCTTATATAGTTAAAGTACCTCGATATCTAGGCGCTATCCTAGTACGAACGCTTTCTCGCTAATCGTTATAGTATAGCCGGTATCTAAGTAAATCTACTCGGTCGTCCCTCCTAGCGTAAACCGGGATAGAAACGTTATGTATTAGAAATTGCGGAAAGTATAGCCTCGTTAGGTCGAGGATAGAGCCGTCGATCTCTAAATATCGGGATAAGCTAGTAGTCTCTACTATACCGGAAGCATAGATACCGTTTTCTCCCTATAGTCCTATTTTAGGTATATATATAGGAGGTTACTAGAGGCAAAGCCTAGGTAGTAGATCTTGTAGGTATACTTAGACGTAACGAATAGCTATATAGCTATAGGTATCTTAGTTTTCGGTAGCGATAATAGCCTAGGTTTTTAGGAGGCTATCGATAATAGAGTCCCTACCCTACTAAAGTACGCTCTATAATCCGAATAATACGGATTAGTATAGTAACTATTAGAGCTAGCGTCGCCGAAATGGCCCTATTCCTAATCGGGTTATAGCTAGTTATCCTCTAATGCCTTAGCGCGCTAGTGCTCTAGCTAGGTATTACCCTCGCTAGGTAGTCCGGTATTACGATTAGGCGCCTATCCGGCATAATTCCCCTTACTAAAATAGGCCTACTCGCGACGGTTATTCTAGCACGGCCTCGAGTTAGTATTGTTTACGCTATAGGGCTTATTTTCGATCTACCTTGGATCTCTTAGTAGATAGATCCTTCTCTACTACCCGTTTGCGTTCATTTCCTAGCGGTTGCTCTACTAGTTATATCTATTAATATAAAAACGGGGGTTAGGGTAGTTACCTATCGCCTCGGTCCGATTAGAATTCTCCTTCTATCTACGGCTACTATCGGCCGCTTATAGTAGAAAATTGCGACTATTCCTAGTACGATTAGGTTACGTTCGAGCCTTACCTACTCCGTTTGCTATTTGTTCCTAGACATAGAACTTCTTCTTATAGGCTATAACGAATTCGTCGGTTATCGTATCTTCGTCTAGCTCGAATAGGGCTTCCTAGAAACGCGGCTCTAAGCGCCGATATACTTAAAGTACTTAGAGCTCTTTACTAAACCCTACGTCGCCTACTAGACGCATCGTAGTAATAATGTAGTCTATAATTAATCTACCTATCTGAACGTCCTTCTAGCTATAGGATTACTAGTCGAGTATTCTTATTGCCCTAACTAGGGAGACCTTCTAGCGCTTAGCGAGCCGTTCTTCCTATCTTCTAATTCCTCTACTACCTCTAAGATAACGATAGTTACGGTCGGCGATCTAGGCCTAGTACTACGATTAGGCTATACTACGAAAGTAGAGCGATAGGTTAAGGCGTACCTCCTCCGATCCGACTATCTATACGTAGTCTTTAGTAGCTAGAACAAAGATATAGACCGAGCGATAGGTTATCTTATTGCCTACTAGGGCATAATCGCCCTTACTATACTTAGTTACGCTTAGCGTCGGATTAAAGAATCCTAGGCATAATAGGTCGAAACGCGCCTTCGGGTAGTTATATATTAATTCTTCGGAATCCGAAGACGAAGAAGATCTATCCTAGTAGTGTCTATAACGATGTATCCTACGATGTCTACGACGGCTACGCCGGCTATGTCTATCGTCGTCTATAGTCTATAGAGCTCCTAGACGAGGACGGCGATCCCTAGGGAGGCTAGCTACGTCTTCCGAAGCGTTTATCCCTTCTATCGTAGCGACCTATACGACGCTCGCTACGATTAGAGCGATTAGACCGGTTACTATCCTCGCTATTAAGATTAAGGCCTCTTATATTACTATAGGGTCTATAGGCGCGACGCTCCTTATTACTATAACGATAGTTACGTAAGTAATAGCGATAGGTATTAGGGCGCCTATCGGTTCGGTCCCGTAGGGAATCGTAGCGACTATGGTTAGACCTAAGTCTAGCTCTCCTTAACCGGGAACGCTAGCGCTAGTAGAGATAATCTTCTACGTAATCGTAGAATTTCCTTTTACGCCTACTACGGTCCTCGTTATAGCCTCGCCTAGTATAGGATCCTTAGTCCTCTAGTACTAGTATAATTCCCTACTCTAATAGGAACTCGATTACGGAATCGTCTAAATAGACGCCTCGTTTCTATACCGACTATCTTAAAGCGTCGAACCGTCGGCGTTCCTACTAGAGTCGTATATCTTCGCGATCGATCTCCTCTATCTCCTCTAAACGCGAGCGACGTACATCGCTACTATAGTTATCGGGGCGGCCTCGTAGGTAATTACGTTCTATAGGGCCTTAACGGTCGTCTACTACTAGGTATAGCGACGAATTAAACGGTAACGAACGACGTATCCGCTACGTATAAGGTCCTTATAAAGGTCGTCGCTAAAACACTAAGGATAGGGTATCTATCGACCGCTAGGATACTAGCGAACGCGACGGGGCCTACGAACGCGATACCGCTCTCCGCCGGGTTACTATCGGTATATTTCCTATATCTAGTAGTTCTAGCTATAGCGAATACGTACTCGACCGCCTCGAACGGGTCGGCGGCTCGCTCTATTAGGCAAGTCTAGTACGCTCGATATCTATAGGGGAGTATATTTTAGGATAATATTGCTTGTAGTAGTACGACTTGTAGGTCGTAGGGAGTACGGCTTTTACTTCCTTAACCGCCCTAGTAAGTAGGCCTTTGTCTACTATCTACTATCCTAGGAAATTGAACTCGTCTAAGACATATAGGCTTAGTTCTTAGACCTTAGCGGCCGAGGGCCGTAGATTCCCTACGATAGGATAGTAGTATAGGACGTAAGCTACTAATAAGTCGATACGGCCTTACTTACTCCTTAACTAGGCTACAAAGGTATCGCTATAGCTTACGTATTATATAATGTAAGTATAGATCTATATTATATGCGGTTTAATAGCCGGTAATCTAAAACTACGGTAGGGGGGATATAGTTAGACTACTAGATTAAGGGAGTACCGTTTCTAGTCGAGTTAGAAGCGGGACCTAAGCTAAAGAGGTTTTCTAGTAGTATCGTAACGTTGTCGATATAGAATCTAGGACGAACGAGTAGCTAGTATTCAAGATCCGGTTCCCCTACTACCTATTAGAAGTAGGAACCATAGTCGTATTAATGCCGGTACCTTCTCTCCGTCCGATAGGTCTTACTCGTACTAGATTAAAATTGTAACTAGTAGTTGTAGCTATACCGCCTACTCCGACTTGTAGTTACCCTAATAGAGGCAACCCGTAATAAAGCGAATATAGGAGGATATTGTAGTGTCGGCGGCGCTATAGAGGCGGCTATCGACTAGCGTAGAAGTGTAGCAAACCGGCTACTCGCGAATCGAGTCGAATAGGTCTAGATCGTAGAGATTAGCTAGCCGATCGTATAGATCTATGCCAATCGTCTTTGTCTAGTCCGTATCGGCGCGATATCGCGATAGCTCGTCGGTTTAGGTAGTAGTAGAGGTAGATTAGTATAGTAGCTAACCATATCGTAAGCCTAGTAAAGCTACTAAGTTAATAGGTACCGTAGGAACGGGACGATCGTAATGGTTAGTATGCAAGTTAATTAATTGTCTAAACTACGTTCTATAGGTACAAGATATCCTAGTATCGTGCCGATACTAGGCCGGACCGTAACATATAGGCTTTATAGTAACTAAGCTAATTAGTGTCTAGATACTCTAGACTAATATAATTAGTATTATTCTTTGTTATGTATAGGATAGTACTACTAATATATCTAAGTCTTTAGTGAATTCTATTAGTATTAGCCTTTAGTTTACTAACTATAGGTACTATTAGTAGGTTATACTTAATAGACTTCTTTCCTCCTACCTTTATAGAGGCTAGTAGAATAATTAATACATTCTTTAAGATAGGAACCTTGCTCCTAATTCTTGTTTTACTAATAACCTTACTATCTAAATTTCTAATAGTTTTGCTAGGTCTATAGAAGTAATAACTAAGTTCCTTATAGACATTGTCTATACAAATTAGATTAATGTCTAATTTAGGTAAATAAAGGGTATTCTTATAGAGTATGTCTATCTTCTTTCCCTTATAATCTAGCTAAATTAGGACATCTCTAACTACTATTAGCCTCTAGGAGCTAACTACTTAGGAGAATCTTATAGGCTCTAGGAGCCTCCTAAGATTCCTAAACTAGGACTTATTATTAAACATTATGAATAAGGTGCCTATACCCTATAGAAGCATTTTCTTAATTAGTAGAGGCTTAGTTAAGGCTATAATACTAGTAGTACTTTAGGAGTTAGCTATAAGAGTAGTACTTAAATAGTAGCTCCTACTTTCCTAACCTTTATTATTATTACTATCTTCCTTATTATTATCCTTTATAATAGCTATAGAAGCCTTCTACTTTAGCTTCCTATCCTTCTTAGGCTTCTTGCCCTTCTTAGATTTCTTACTATCCTACTTAGTATCCTTATCCTAATACTCCTTCTTCCTTTTAGGGTACTACTTCTAGTACTAGGCATTAGTATACTTTGCTTTCTTATAGATTTAATACTTATTATTATTATTAAGTATCTTATAATTAGCTAGAATAGATACTAATCTTCCTTAATTTAGTAAATTAGTATTTAATAGTAGCTTCTCTTTTCTAAGAGATATAATTATTCCCTATAGGGTTTAGTTAGCCTTCTTAGGCTTATTATTATACTTCTAGCTTCTAAGCTCTTCGTAACCTTAAAGGCTATTAACAAATAGTATTCTAATAACTAGGTTAGGGATCTTAATATCCTCTACCTTTATATTAGTCTAAAGACAAAACTATTTAGTAGCTATTTAGTACTTAAGGACCTATACTTAGAAGTCTTTATAGTACTTTAGGATACTTTCTATAGTTTGATTCTATAGCTTAATTAAACTAATACTTTTTAGTATATTATAGACGTCTACTATAACAATTAGCTTAATGGTTATTATAACGGTATAGTAGTATTTATATACCGTTTTCTAAGTATTACTAAAGTTAGGTCTTAGGTTATCTACTATCCTTTTTAATAGAATGCCTTTTGCTTAGTAATCTCCCTCTATGAATTCCCTTAGTACTAGCTTATATTTAGTTTTAGCTAAGACTAATACCTATAGAATGTCGTTCGTAACTATTATAGTATCTTAATAGTCTTCTCTAGTTAGTATAACCTCTAGATTATACTATTCTAGATTATAAAAGATATATCTAAGGACTTTTTCCTTAATAAGCTTCCCTTCTAGGATAGTTTTCTAAGTATAAAAGTTAGTACCCTTCTTAAGGATCTTATTATTAGATTTGTCCTTATACGCTATTTTGTTATTTAGCTAGATCTTTCTACTTGGATTCTCTAATTATACTTGTTTAGGCTAGTACTATAGGATAGACTAATCTTAGTTATTAACTCTAATAGTTCTACTTAATCTATAGTTGCCCTACTTAGTAATAACAATCCTTAGTCTATTCTCTTAGATAGGATAAGCTTAGAGCGCCGGGCTTATAACCTATTATAAATTAATAGTATAGACCAAGATATTTGTTATTTGCCTACTTAATTGTATAAAATATAGAAGGTAGCTAACTAGTTAACCTTTATGTGTTCTTGTTAGTGACCCTAAGTCAGTCTATAACAGTAGCCCTGAATCAGTGCCCTTAAAGGCCACCTGTTATCAGTCCTCCCCTGTTACCTTGGCATGCTGACTGATACACAACATCTGAACCTTACTGTATTTACACCTCGCTCTTCCGCCTCCGCCCCTGTCGTAAAAGCAAGTACCTGCTCATACAGGCGCCTATACCATGTTCCCTATGTCAAGCACGAGGCATTGATCGAACACTCTATACGACTATCTCGAACCCACATCGCTACCTTGGTCAAGATGCCATATTACCAGTGAAGGCCCATCGGAAGCCATTATTGAAAGAAGGCTGTTTAAATGATGCAATGCGTGCATCTGGTCATTACATCGCGAAAGCGGAGCAGTACGGCAAGCAAGATCATTCTCCCACGATTATTGCGTCACGAGATGCTCGCCGCCCGTCGAGTGGACACATCGTCGTCCGGTTGCCAGGGACGTAGCCTTCCTCATTCAAGAACAGTAATGCAGACGCTTTGGTATGAGCATACAGAGAGAGTGTGTGTGGGACGGCTTGACAATACTTCCAGCTCATGTGGTTGGGTTGAAGGCCGTCAGAAGCCGCCATGCTTGTCTGAGGTCAATGGCTCCCTATAGCAATAACCGTGGTCGTTGATCAAGCTTGCTCGCGCTTATGGCTGGTCTGCTCTTCAGACCTTGAGATAGGGGCCGCTTCTCTGTACTAAGCTGCAGAGCCAGGCTATGCGAATTATGGCCTCCCCAACAAATGGTTGGAGACATTTCGGGACCTCAAAATGGCACCACATATCGCGCTGCACACGGCTGCAGCGGAGATGACAGCCACTGCAGTGCGTCCGCGGTGCCTCTATCCGCAGAACTCCAGTGCCGCCGCTATCTCGGCGTCATGTCAATCGCGAAGACCGTTGCCGGACATCAGATGCTCCTGTTTGCATCTATCAGCACCGGGCTCGGGACCGTAGCCGCAGCTCATGGACTAGGTTCCGGCAAACCTTGGTTTTCCCAATTTTCGGGCACCGTATGAATGCAATCCGGCGGCTTGGATCGGAGGTCATGGTTTGTGCTAGGCCAGGCACCTGCTTCTTCTCTTTCGTGTGGGCAGAAAGGTATGCTGTCGGCGAGAAGCTGCCGCGCTCGGCCACGCTTCAACCCTTGCGACTACTCTTGGATCGAGAGCTACACATGCTAGTCGACGATTCTTTGACATTCAGAGACCGTATACAAGCCAATTTCAAGCACAAGGCGGCGACGGGATACTTTCTCGTTTTGGGACTGTCGCTATGGATAGCCATGATCGCAGTACTTAGCCTTGAGCACTCGTCTTACCCTAATCTAGTTCATCGTTGTGAATCTCTTACGAGCTCGTGGAGGTCGCTGATATGTACAATATGAGACGGCGGAGCCCGTAGTCTTTGCGGGACTCACATGGCCAATTGCTAACAAGCCGCTTCTTGTCCGGTGTATACTTTTAGATGTAAATTCTCGGTCCGTCTAGTCGATCCTCCGCATTTTAAGGATAATCATCTCTAGAGGAGGAACCTGCGAATTGCTAGAGTCGACGTGTCGTCACAGATCCAGATCGCACGTCGGTTGTCACAAGATATGCTTCAGCCGCTCGGTAACTAGGACAGGCATATAACGGGTTCTCTGCACCTCTGGTCCTGTCCCTCGTAGGATAGCACGTGGACCCGCAGCACCTTGCAGACACAAAGAAAAGAGCCCGTGAGGTCTATGAAGGGTAAACACCTGCCGAATGTACCCATGCTTAGTTCTGCCAACGCATATCAGGACGACTCACTCTTGGTCGAGCTTATTTGTCTAGGCTCAATCGCGATATGCCAACATTAGAGGCTCCTCGTGCATTGTCTGCTCGTCTTACGATCCTTAGGCAACAGCCTCCATCTCAGCTCCTCTCATTTGCAGTCAACTCAGCGTGAAGGAAACGATCGCGGAAAATATAATTTGCAGACTCTACGAGACTCGGAGAAGCACGAGCAATCCAGGCATTATTCTGCTTGGCTGTTCAACAATCCCGAGCTGCTGGATCGTCATCACTTCAGCTCGAATAAATATGTCAAGCCAATGTCCCTGCGAGGATGTGGTCCAGCTTCGGCATCGCAAGAAAGAACAGAAGGTTCGGGTTTCGTGCAACGCTTGCAGCTTGCAAAAGATACGATGCAGCAAAGAGCGACCAAAATGTCACCGATGCACAGTCAAAGGACATGACTGTGTCTACAGCATGTCTCGTCGAACTGGCGAGCGCCCTCGCGTAGTGGAGATGAATCCTCGAGTCATAGCATCGCCACCTACGACGCCTATACGGCATGATTCAGTTGCACCTAGAGAGTCATCAACATCGATGCCCATGCCAGAGATGTCATCTATCGATCAATTCGAGGGAATCAAAGACATCCACGATGATCTTTCTTGGATGCTTGGCCCGACGCCTGACACAGACATGCCAGTCGACAGCTATTTCGACGTCAACTCGCACATTCTTGGGCCCGATGCAGACTGTAACACAGCTCCAAGCATACGGCATGATCCCACAGAGTTCCTCAATACTCCTTCAATTCAAGGGTTCGACCTTAGCTTCGATTTCAGCCTTCCAAGGACCGATCGAAAAGAGGCTGTCGTCTTGCAGCCGAAGCGGTCTGAGTCGACAGCATCGAACAACACGAGCTCGGCCATTAGTCCACGGCAGAGGAACTCAGATCTGAGGCAGCGCAAAGCCCACGACTGTGCAAGCGAGGCCCTTGCTCTAGTCGCTAACTTCCACGTTGCCGCTCGAGGTTGTCTTACCGCAGCCAAGGATGGCGTCGGCCGACTTGATCTCGAGGATGGAACGCTCGACACACATGAAATCGAGACAGTGCTCTCCAGAAATCGGGAAGCCATGAAAAAGCTGAATGGTATCCTCGATTGTCAATGCTCCCTCAGCCAGGAAGTCCTCGTTATGGTATACCTTGCTGTTGGCAAAGTGATAAGCTGGTACGCGGCAATCTTGGGCGACGACGCCAACTCTCCCAGTGATCAGTCGCACTCTGCTTTGATGGGGAGAATTGCCGCGAAGCCGGTGTTCAAGGGAAGCTACTGCCTCGACACACAAGCTCAAAGAGTTTTCAGCGCTCATGCAATCTTGGCACAGCTTAAAGAGCATGTCGCGCCGCTAGTGAAAAGATCAGGGTGCCGGCACTCGTCACCGAGCAATGGTACATCAATGTCATCGAGAGCTTCGTCGTCTCATCCTTCGCCGACATCACTGGGCTCAGGAGGAGGATTGATCGAATGCCATCACCAGAGATTACAGGAGCAACTGAACCGTCTCATTCTGAGGGCAAACAGCATCAAACAGAGTTGACTGAGGAAGGTGGTAGGGCAATAGAAGTGTACGCTGATGACTTTGAGAATACTTTGTGTAATATATACTCATATATGAGTGAGCACCTGAGTTCAGAGGTTGTTTACATTGAATGCTGTGATAAGAGCGACTTTGACATTCGGTCTAAGTATGAGCTTGAACATGGTCTCAGTCATGCCATTAACCCCCTGCGGATCAACACAACTACATCTACTGTGTGATCTACAGCCTGGTGACGGAAGGATTAAGCATGACCGTTCACACCGTTCGATGCATGTCCATCGACATCATTTGTTGTGACACGATTGGCCACCCCGGTTTGGTTGGCTGTGTTCGATTGGATGCCATCAAGAGTCATATCTATCAAAGAGAGCTCTCCCTGCTCGGGCCGATGAACCTGTCGCACCCGAAGTTTCGGCTTCACTGCACTGCAAAGTTCTTCCAAGGCTGACAAGGTTCGCTCGCGACCATTCAAATTCATGAGCATCAGCAGGTCACGATCACTACGAATTATCATGATCAGTAGCTGTTGCGACTATTGATGTGGACGAAGACTTACTGCATTCTGCGCTCCCTTTCTCAAGGTTCTTGACCGGGTTCTGGAACCACAACATCGTTGATAATGATACGGTCTTGAGGCCTTAGTCCTTGAAGCGAGCTGTTGCAAGATTATCTGGGCATATTTGTCACTCCAATCGTGCATGATAAAACGACAGGAGTATGCGATACCTTCACTTTCAGCAACATGATGCTTCGGTTGTGGCTCGAAGAAGTTGTGCGGCGAGTATGAAATGCGTGACTTGAGGTGGTCCGGACAAGACTTGGCCCCAACCGCTACCGTTTCCGGAAGGTCTTGGACTTCGAAGCGAAGCTTTGGGTACTTCTGGGCAAGGCCGATGGCAACATGGCCCGGTCCTCCTTCGACATCAACGACTAGGTGACCACCACCTTCTTCAAGAAGGTGCCAAGGATAGCCACCATCGACCGCATGTCTCCAGTCATATGCCCCCCCTGCTGCAATGCCTCGCATGGCGCGGGCGAACATAGCATGAAGCTCGTGTCCATCTGCTTCCCGGAATCACTGGAACTGGCTGACCTTCCTGCCCAGCGACACGCCATACGCGGCTTCGTCAGACTCCATACTGTATCCGTACTGCTCAATTGCTTTTGGAACTGAAGCGCCCGCAGGATACGCAATGGTAGCGCTCAAGTACATCCAAGCCTCGAGGTCTGAGTCGGTGACAAGCAGAGACTACATTGCGTTATGGGCGACAACGCAACCTGGTCGTGCATCGAAAAGTCCGAAAGAAGCAGTATGTTGAATGATCCGCTCCACCAAAGCAGGAGTGACACCAGGCTGTCCCACAGACTCGGAGATGGCTGCATATGTAGTCGTGCCCTCTAGAGGAATGTGGCTCGCAAACTTGTACTTGATGGCGACTTGTAAAGATGCAGTCGCGCAGTGCTCAAAGCTCAAAGTACCAGAGTGTCTCGAGGCCCTCGCACAAGACGAATGATCTGCTCCGCAGCTTCAATGATAGTGCTCCGAGCATCGAAGTAGGGTGCATTGGCTGACGTCAGCTCGATGCTGGGTGCTGGTTTGCTGAAAGAAGGGTGGTGGTGACCAGACTTAGTCAAAAACTTATTGAGGCCGGCCGAAGCTGTAAGCAGGGTCGAAGCGAGCTCGAAGAGCTCGTTATCCTGGACGCGGTTGTGCATGGCGTTGATGATGTAGATAACAGGGTTCAAGTAATCCAGGGACTGGCTGCTATGAGCGTGATAGATCAGGTTGCTTGAATAGATTACGACTATTCGTGATCGATGTATACACTGGATCCATTTCCCTATCGATTCTTATCATTTGAATTCACGATCGGTTCTCGAACAATTGAGAACGAATGGCGGGACCTGAGCTCGGCGCTCATACCGCTACACGTCTCATGGCAAACACATTCTCCCTGGACAGCCCATTTTCCTCTATAGGCCAGTCGGTCGCCGTGTCGGTATAACGTGCCGAGGATGGACCTTAGGCATCTGCGAGATTCGGGCTTGGCTCGATCACCGAACATTGCGGCAACTTCGGCGGGCATATGCATGTTGCCACAATTGCGACAGTAACCTGTTCCTGAAAGCATTGCTACGCAGCGATGCTCAAGAATGCCGCCGATTGACACTTGACAGTAGAGCAAGCAATGATATTAACAAAGTGCCTAACCCCATTGGCCTTGCCAGATTTTGTATCGTCTAGTGGACTATAGTAGCGGAGCGATGAGCGGCTCAGTTCCAATGACTTTATCGAAGACCAGGCCGAGGCCGGCAATTAGCAAGAGGCTTCAAGCCAAAACATTTTCGTAGACCCAAGCTCAGCGCGTAAAGTGCTTTTCGAGGCACGCTGTCTCATGTCATCCTCGAAAGCAGCAATGTCTTGGGACGTAGGTCGACTGCCTCCACGAACACCTTAGCAAGGCTAGCAGCATCGCATATGGCAATGTTGGCTCCGGACCCGCCACAAGGGCTCACATGATGGGCTGAAACGCCTAGCAATGTCAATACTGACGATGACTTCCAAGTAGAAACGTGGGCAGTAGAAGACGCGACACAGATAGTGGTCGCCTGCTGAACTTCTTGCTGCTCATCAAAGGCAGAGCGGATGGACGGATGGCACTCCCGAGAAAGTGATAATGCAAGTTCAGCAGGAGTCGTGAGTTTCTCGGTGCAGAAGCGTTCTTCCGGTCCGACGAGTGCCCAGTATAGACATTCAAGCGGAAGCGAGAGCTGCGAACGGCTTTCCTCAGTCCAGCGGATGGGCTCGAGAAGCAATGTTACCGAAGCATCCCCGATCAAGTCGGACTATAGCATTGGGGCCTGATCCAAGACAACAGTCATCTATCCAAGACGGAAACTCTCTGGCCACGTCAGAAGCCAGAGGGTCCTTGCCGCAGATGCAAGTGGCTCCGGTGTCAACAATCTTGGATTCTAGCAAATGGTGGCGCCGTACTATTGAATGTAGCCCATCGGCGCCAACCAGGAAACGTCCTTCAACTTGCCGTCCATCTTTGAAGGTGACAGGGATGATTCCGCGATCTTGATTCGTCTTGAGTGATGTTAGTTCGTTGCCAGCAGAGATACGGTGTTCAATCCCATTCATCAGCGAGGTTCGAAACGCCGTGCGGTCGACCGTGTAGCCTTGGTATAGGCCGAGCTTCCCGCCCAGGCCTCCTCCAGAGCGAGTTTTGACCACCGCACCGCTAAAGGGGTTGAGGTCAGTCTCGGCAATGGGATGCCATTGCACACGACTTCTCGAAGGCGTGTGCATAAACCTGGCCAGGTAGGCTCTCGGCCATGGCCTGTTCCCCATCCGATTGCGGCTTCAGACGGTATGCCTAGGGTCGTGAACACACGGCGGCGTCTCGCTCGAACATTTGGATCGGGATATTGGCTGTCTCCAGCGCTTGCGCCAAGCACAGTCCGCTCATGCCCGCCCCAACGATCAGCACCGGCAAGTCCGCTCTGTCATTAAAGGGAGATGAGTAGAAGCACCGAGTCGGTCAGCGGACCTAGTTCGTACTGCTGGGCTGTAGAGTTCATAATCATAATTGAAGTGTGCAGCACTTCGTGACCACTTGTCACTAAGTGTTGAGAGCGCTCTGAAAAGGTTGGACAAAATGCATTGTTGTGAAATGACAAGTCCTCAACACCAAGGGCAATGGTGTGAAGGGCTGAGGGAAAGCCAGAACCAAGTCACGCCAGCAGTGCTTGGAGCTTTCTTGGCGTCGGAGGCGGGAAAACCTTTGACCGGCACAACAACACCCCTTTCTCTGCAGCGCGTCACTGCATGCCATCTATACAGCGACCGATATCTCGCACGTTGCTTCCGGCATCCCGCACGACGAGAATGGCACGTCTCAATCGCACATACCGATCATCTCGGCCACTGCCGACGGCCGCTCCGGCCTTGGAAGAAGCCGCCCGCGATTGTCTCCTAGACTCCTTCGCCGCATAGCTCTGGATCGACTGCCAGCACGCATTGCAGAGCACGTGAGACGCGTGACACAGTCCCATGCTTGCAACAAGACCGATGAAGTCTCCCATTGCTATTCTGTCCGCCTCGGGAAGAGTTCCGGGACATGCAGACAGCATGGGTGCATTCTGGCATATCCTCTACCGCGGTGTAGACACACATGAGATGGTGCCACCGTCACGATGGAACCCAGCATCACATGTAGGCGATACCGCCATCAAGAACGTGTCCGGCACCGGCTACGGCTGCTGGCTGCATCAAGCTGGGCAATTCGATGTCGCATTCTTCAACATGTCCCCCCGGGAAGCCGTGCAGGTCGACCCGGCTCAAAGAGTGGCGCTCTTGACTGCCGCGGAAGCGCTGGAGCAAGCTGGCATAGTCCCGAATCGTACGCCTTCTACACAGAAGCACCGCGTGGGTGTCTGGCTTGGCTCCACGAGCAACGACTGGATGGAAACTAACAGTGCACAAAACATTGATACCTACCTCATTCCCGGCGGCTACCTACGTCATTCCCTACCTACCTCTTCACATTGATACCTACTTCATTCCCGCGTTGCTACCATCTACATACACCACTTGCGCTCCACACCTCACAGGTCGATCCGGTTCTGGAAACATTCTACTCCATTTCACGAGGTGTGGGCATTCGAGCTCCTAAGATCCCTGTCATCTCGCCAACGTTGGGGAGGGTCTTGCACCACGCGAGTGATTTTGGCGACAAATACTTTGTACATCACTGCCGTAACACAGTCAACATCGTGACTGCCGTTGGCGTCGCCGCTGCTGATGGCCTGCTTCACGAGAAGGTGATCGCTATTGAAATGGGACCATCTCCCGCCGTGAGCCGCATGGCCAAGGACATTGTTGGCTCTTCAATGCAGACCTTTGCCTCCATACACAAAGGCATCGACACTTGGCAACTACTCACTGAGGGTCTTGCCTGTTTTTATCTGGCCGGTGCCAATCCTGACTGGTCAAGATATCACGAGTACTTCCCGCAGAGCCATGAAGTCTTGCAGCTACCCGCTTATGGATGGACGCTCAAGGAATATTGGACACAGTACATCCACGACTGGTCTCTGAGAAAGGGCGATGCAGCGATCGGCCCGGTCATTGCACAGGCTGCTCCTCGACTGGAAGCCTCGTCCATCCACCAAAATCATCAAGAACACCTTGTCGAACGACCACAATGGCGAGATCGTTCTGGAAGTGGACGTGAACCGAGACAAAGTTCGTTCCATGGTCCAAGGACATAAGGTCTACGGTGTTCCGCTCTGTACACCATCTGTCTACGCGGATGTTGTGTTGATGATCGGAGCATACGCCAAGCAGATCTACGGCCTCGATTCTGAAGCCATGGCAACTGAGGTTGGCGATATGAATATACAAAGCGCGCTGGTCAAAAATGAGGTCGGCAGACAGCAGATCCTCCGCATATCAGCGAAGTTCGACGCCACGAACAGTAGCGCTTTCTGCAAATTCTCCAGCGTTGATGCAATTGGCAAGGAGATTGAGCAGCATGCCAATTGTCAGCTCCGCTTTGTCGATGCCGAGCGGACCAAAGTAGGTCTCAAAGGCGCAGCATTGGACGCTCGATCCAGCATGAAAGCATTGCACAATAGAGTTGGTGCAGACGGTAGCACTTTCCGCTTCAGTAAGGCAATGATTTACAAAATGATCGGCCAGCTGGCAGACTTTGATCCAAAGTATCGCGGCCTCTCAGCCATTGTTTTGGACAATGACGCGTTGGAGGCCACTGGCACAATTTGCTTCAAAGACATTCCGGATGACGGAAAGTGGTTCACAAATCCTGCATATCTTGATGCTTTGACCCAGACAGGAGGCTTTGTGATGAATGCTAACGAAGAAGTCGATCTGGAGAAGGAGGTATACATCAATCATGGCTGGAGCTCGCTCAAGCTATTCGCCACAAAGCTTGGTCCCAATGTCAGATACCATTCTTATGTCAAGATGACAGAGGGCAAAGACAAGCTCTGGGGCGGTGACATTATCATCTTCGATGAGTCTGATGAGCTTGTGGCAGTTATCGGTGGAGTAGCTGTAAGTGTCGCTCGTTTCGCAATGGTTTAAGTGCTTGCTAAAACGGCAACAGTTGCAAGGTGTGCCTAAGAGACTGATGGAGTACGTTGTCAACTCTGCCTATAAAAAGGTCTCAGGTGCGGCCAAGCCATCGTCACAGCAGCAACGCATTCCAAATCATCCCGAACCCCCGCCTCCCGTACCTGTCGCGGCGGAGCCAAATCCTCTAGGAGCAGCCGGTCCTGGTCCCGCTGAGAAGCCTTTCACTACTCGTCAGCTTGCCACGGCTGAGCAGCAAGTAGCGCTCGAGGGCAAGCTAGCATCTCAAGCTAACGCAAGACATTGCTTACGAGTCTTGGTCCACGGCACTTAAGATTCTGGCCGAGGAGAGCGGAGTCGTTGAGAACGATCTCAAAGACGATGTGGAACTTGCGGACATCGGCATTGATTCTTTGCTCTCACTGGTCATTTGTGGCAGGCTTCGCGATGAATTAGACGTGGACATACCCGAGCGCGATCTTTACACGGAATGCTGCACGATTGCCGACGTGAAGAAGCGATTGTGTGGTTTTGATAGGAACCTCGAAGTAGATGTGCACCGTCACGGTGACGATGCACGATCCGACGCAGGTACAGAGCCTTCTGGGCCACCGACTCCACATTCTGGTTTCTCTACTCCAGCATTGCAGTCGGATGACTCAAGCCTTGATCGCATAGACACCTTACCCACTCCGTTCACCGAAGCTGTTGAAATCGAACTGAGCAGAGCGAAAAAGAGTCGCACTCTGCCGCTGAGTGCTTCCATTGCGCCTGCCTGGTCGATATACCTGCAAGCTTCGAAGAAAAGGTCGTCTGAGACATTGTTCCTTTTTCCAGATGGATGTGGAGCGGCGACATCCTACTTGAGTCTACCGGAGCTCTCACCTACCACCGCGGTGATTGGCTTCAACTCGCCATTCATGAAGTACGCTGTTCTTTGCCTGATCACATACTGCTCGCTTCGAAGCCTCGCTGACTGAACAACCTCGCGCAGGACTCCTAGCCGCATGTGTGAATATTCACTCGCAGAAGTACTTCAATCGTACATTGCGGGACTGCGCATCCGTCAGCCTGAAGGCCCTTATCATCTCGGCGGCTGGTCTGCAGGCGGCATCCTAGCTTATGCCGTCGCTCAAGAGTTGTTCGCACAGGGTGAGAGGGTGGCATCGCTGACTCTCATCGACTCTCCTCCTCCCAACAAAGGTCTCGACAAGCTTCCTGATCGCTGGTTTGAGCACTGCGCGAAAGTTGGACTTTTTGGGACAGAAATGCAACGCGGAGCTGGACCTGCGAAAGCTCCGGAGTGGTTGATGCCACGTTTTCGAGCATCGATCGAGTTACTGCACGACTACCATGCACCGCCAATTCCGGCGGCGGCTATCCGTGACATGAAAGTCAACATCATCTGAGCGGGAGAATGTGCTTTCGATGGCGTCCGTTACCCTAAGCTGCCCCCAGCTATGATGGTTGGCGAGGACACAGAGGGCATGAACTTTCTCACCGAGCGCAGGAAAGACTTTGGACCTGGCGAATGGGCTGACCTTTTCCCTGGTGCTCACATCACTGCGAGCACGGTGCAGGGCGAGCATCATTTCTCGGTAAGCATACCTGGGCAACGATTCTGACTCGCCGCTAATCTTGATGAGCACAGATGATGCGTGATCAAGGCGCAAGGAGACTAGCAGAGTTGTTCATTTGAGCGGGGATGCGAGCTGCGTGGGCACATTCGTTTTACATGCGTCATTTGTTGTTCCGGCGACATTGGGAACTTGGGCACGTCATGAGCACATATGGGTATTGTCACTTTGAAAGGGGTTTGAGTATGGTTCATGCATTTATTGCACGTGGTGGTATTTTTTGGAGTTTGGAATACAGATTTAGATTCACTCGAGACACGTGACATACATTCGCTCAGGTCTGCAAAGGCAGCAATATGCAGCAATGTGAGCGTGATAGTGCCGCAGAAGGCTGCAAACAAGCCACATGTAGAACAGCATGTCTGCAAAGAAATGTGTTATTATATTATCGTGCCGATGACCCTACTTCTGCTCAGGCAGAGCCTCGATTTCTCGTGCCTTCTTCAGCAATCTTCTCGTCTCGTCTTTCTTCATGGGAATCTTCTCTGCAAAGCGCTTGTCTTTGTTCCAATCTTCGACTCCTTGCAGGTAACGGTATACCACTCGGGAGTCGAGATCTTTGCAATTCTCCGCCTGCGAAGCTCCTGCATACACCGCCAGGCCTTCCTTTCCAAGTGCCAATCTCGCGCCAACTCTTTCAGCAGTATCGACAGCAAGCCCGAAGTCCTTCTTCATCAGTTGCACGCGGAATCCGCCCTTGTATCCTTTGCTAGCAGGCGCATCGGGACAAAGCCCTGGAACGGGGTTCCAATCATCACAGATGGACGACTGCGCAGTGGAGGTATGCCAGATATTGGCCAACACTCTGGGATCCATTCCGCTCCGGATACCGATGTTCAGAGCTTCGGAGACGGCGATCGCGATCAAACCGGAGCAATAGTTGTTGCAAAGCTTGCTGACCAGGCCCAGACTGGCGCCGCCGCATGCGAAAATGTTGCCTCCCATCAGACCGAGGATGCTCTCAAGCAGTGGTTTGTTCACATCGCCTTCCGCACAGCCGACCATGAACGTCAAGCTGCCCTTTTCTGCTCCGATGACTCCGCCAGATACAGGCGCGTCGTAGAAGCTGGCTTGCGGATGGCGCTCGGCGCAGGCATCGCGAACCGCGAGCGACGAGGCAGTATCGATGGTCGAGCAATCTATGAGGATTTTCTTGCCCAGGCCCGACGCAAGAACTCCTTTGCCGTCTTCGAGATACACAGCTTTCACATGACTGCCTTCGGGTACCATACTGAGAATCAAGTCCGACCTGTCTGCTACCTCTTTGCTACTCCTGCAAGCGTGCACTCTTTTCTCGTCCTCGTTGACCAACTTGCTGACGTTCTCTTCAACGACATCGAACACGTAGAAATGGGTATCGCTGTCCATTTTACCGACGAGGTTCTGCGCCATGGGATATCCCATCAAGCCGAGCCCGACCCAGCCGATGGTCTTTGGAAGTTTCTCGGCCATTGTCATTATTTTGATCGATATCGTGACGCGTGTAGAAGCGTGCAGAGGTAGGGCAAGGCATGTTCAGTCGGTGCAGGCGATGACCTCCTTTAGACAGCTGTGTGGTGGAGAATTGATCGCAAATACCCCACGAATGCGGCGCCGGCAGCAGTGAGCTCTTTCGGCAGTGACGTCTGTAAGATCTTGGACTACAGTACTCTAGGGAGCTGTAGCTGGAGAAAGAAACACTGCCAGGCACCCTCTGACCGCACACAGTCCTTCTCCAGCCTTGTACCTCCTCCCTATACAATTCAACTATGCTCCCAAAATGACGAGAAAAGCAAGCATCCAACTTTCAATGGGAGTGTAGCTCTACTTTTATGCCCCACCCATGGAGCCCGGGACCTCCGACCTCTTGTACTTCCTGGTCCTTTTGATACGGAGTTGTGTTCCCGATGTGGTCGAAACGCACGTGAACATCCCGCCATGCGATAGGAGCAGAGGATGGAAACCCACAGAATCTCCCGTCTATTCCTCGTAAACGTCAAGTACTTCTGACACGGCCTCAAACATAGTCCTGTCCCTGTGGATCACGCAAAAGGATAACTCATCATGACGGGGACTCCGACCAGCACCATCACGCCAAAGCAGCTGGCCATTGGTGTTGTCGGTCTAGGACGGATAGGACGACAACATGCTCTGAACGCACTCCATCATGTTCCGCGTACCACCCTCCTCTGTGCCTGTTCACCAATGGATCAAGACATCGAATGGGCTGATGAACACCTTGTCCCCTATGGAGTCAAGATCTATCGATCCTTTGACCAAATGCTACATCATCCGGGGCTCGAAGCACTCTTGATTGCAAGCACCACCAAAGTACATTACGAGCAAGTCGTCGCAGGTCTCGAGGAAGGCCTACACGTTCTCTGCGAGAAGCCTTTGGCCATGAATTCCGAGCAAAGCCGGAAGATCTTGGAACTCACGAAAGATACCAAGTACTCTCAGCTCAAGGTCATGACGGCCTTCTCTCGGCGCTTTGATGCTTCGTATCAAAGAGTCAAAGCTGCGATCGAATCTGGTCGTATCGGAGCACCTGTTTTAGTGCGCTGCGAGAATCGGGACAAGTATGACCGCAGCGAGTTCTATATGCGGTACATAATGGCCAATCCTGGAATTTTCATCGACACAGCCGTTCACGATATCGATCTCACTTTATCATTTCTGGGATCTGGAGCCAGGCCAAAGAGCGCACACGCGATCGGGACTATTGCTTTGCACAAAGAGCTCGAGCAGATTCAAGATGTCGATAATGCTGTCGGCACAGTAGAGTGGTATCCCGCTTCCCAGAGCTCAGGTGTCTCTCCAATATCCAGCTACACAATCAGCCGGATCATGCATCATGGCTTTGACAATCCGACTGAGATTATTGGCACTGAAGGCGTTCTCAAGGTCAATCTTCACCCGCGACGTGACCTGGTCGAGATCGCGGATCAGAATGGCATTGGAAATGATGTGATGCCTGACTTCTACGAGAGATACGAGAAGGCTTTCGTAACAGAATTGGCCGTTTTCGCAGACTGCGTGTTGGATGGGAAGCAGTTACCATATGAGCTTTATACCGCAGTCCTGGGCATGGAGATTGCTGAGGCATTGCAAGAGAGCTTGCGGACGGGGAGAAGAATTGAATGGGATGAAGGTGGGAACAGGAAGTGAAGCTAAGAGAACTTTTTTCATTCGGTCTGTGCCGTCATGGCTGTTCGATCGTAGCTTTATGAGCCGACTTTGAACTCGAAGCCCCAAGCCGTCTTCAGGTCCTGCGAGGTCTGGAAAATGGGGAAGGTGAGAGAGTCGCCGGAGTAAGTATGCTGCGAGGTATTAGCTTGAAACGAACACAAGACTGACAGTGAATAGACCCACGGCATTTGTTCCGCGGTTGGATGGACCATCGACTCTTCCAAAGTGACCCTTGTCTTCAAAGCCATAAGTCTGGATGGTGAGGCTGCCTGACGTAGGCAGTCCGACCGAGCTCAATTTATCGACTTTCACATACCAAGTGCCAGCCTGCTGTGCTCCAGTCAAGATCTTCACTCCGTTCGTACCAATAGTTGAGTAGACGTCAATTTTACCATCTCCACTTCCCGTCGTCCCTGCTCTGGTTCCAGTCATGTTCCTATTGTAGTACTTGTAGACCTGGAACTCTCCATTGCCGTAATATCCGGTGCCTGTGCAAGAGTTCGTGTCGCCTTTGCCGAGCAAAGAGGCCATGAAATCATGGAGCTTGCAGGTGCTCAACCAGTTTCCTCGAAGTCCTATGACATTGTATCTCTCCAAGCGTGAAATCCACCAGGCTGCTCCTACAGATGTCTGCTGGTCGAAGGCGCCGTACTCGTTGATGTTGATAGGTCGGCTTGGTGCGTTGTGTTGCGAAAGGAGAGCATTCAGGCGAGGGATGTCATTTGCTGGGTCGCCAGGCTCTTCGTGCCATGTATACTGATCAGGAATGATGTTGTCCTGAACAACCCGCGCCAGCCAATTCGTCCACCAGGTGCTGCTTGTGCTAGGCGGGCTTGCGAAAGAAGGACCGCTAATCAGAACACTGTTGAGGCTGGGGTCTTGACGCAGCCGCTTGTGTGTGCGACTGTAAAGGTCAAGATACTGGCTCTGCGATCGCTTCCAGAAAAATCCATTGCCATTTCCAAGATCAGGCTCATTCCAGATATCGAAGACTAACCCGTCCAGCATCTTCAGTCGCTTGAGATCACTGATCAGCTGGTCGATGAATTTGTCGTAATCAGCCCAGTTGCCATTGTCGCCAGGCCAGGCTGTTGTCGAATTGGCGTGATCCGTCCCCCAGATGTCATGAGGGAGAATGATGACCTTGGCTCCATACTTCCTCGATGTCAAGTAATTGTTGTACGTGGATTGCAGGCGGCATTTGTAAGCCTCCGGACCATGAATCCAGCCTCCACAGTCGAGTTGCGCTCCTCCGACTCTAGCATAGTTGAAGCCGATGTCTTGATAGAAAGAATCCGGGATTTGGTGCAACGTGTCGGGAATACCGTAGATGAACCCAGACGCCAAGTGCTGTGGACTCCCTTTCTTGACAGACAGGTCTACCACGGCGGTGTTGCTGGAGCTTTGTCGTGGCACGATGGTGGATGGAAGAGCGCCAGGGAGCAGAAGAAGAGCCAGGCTGAGCAACGCCATGGCTTCTGAGATGGCTTGAGAGGCTTATGAAGGATGAAGTGCACATCTTGTCGATCTTGAACGAAGATCTTATTTGCAAGTTGTCCCCTCGTGATGGAGAAGGTTTGAACCCATGTGCGTTAGCAATTAGAACTAGGGCGCTATCTAAAGCTGAGAGTGTATTTTTATTGCAAGATAATAATAGTAACGTAGGAGTAATCTTAGAATATTACCGAGAGCAGAAGGGGTGGAGTTGTGTACGGGCGGTTCGACTTGGATTTGTACTTTAGTTCTATCCTGACGACATCTCGACCACCCGGTGACAAAGACCGTACGAGATCGCGGCAGAGCTTAGAGACAATATAACGATTTTCGCTGCTTCGAACGGGCATCAAAGAAAGAGCTCGATGACAAACAACAGAGCCTCATCTGAACGTGGACAGAGGAGAACTGGGTCCACAAATTCGCGTAGACTCGCCTCAATCAAGTTGTTGACCCAGTCTGGAAGGCTGTGGTGCTAGTGATCGAAAGTGCTCGCGGGTATCTGATTCGGTCTCGACGAAGCAGTCACTTTCGTAAGCTTCACACACCTCCTCATCTGGCTATCGCGGCTGAGCTTTGCAGAGAAGACATGCTAAAGCTGCTCACCGTGAGGACTAACGCTGTATATCGCTTGCTATCGCATAACTTCTCATACCTGCATAGGCGCTGGAGACGCTCATTCAAACCCTATTCCTTCTCATGACTTCTTTTAACTTCTCCTTCCCATAACTTCTCATACCTTATGCGGACGCTGTACCTTACGCGGGCGCCAAAGACGCTCATACAGACCCTATTCCTTCTTATGACTTCTTTTGTCCAACGCAAATGCGTTCTTCCCGTAACTTGTCATACCCTCCTTCGATAACAATAGACGAACTGTATTCTGAACATCGTAGACAAAGGAGAAGGGGGCGTGAGACATACCATGATTTATTCACTCACGGCAGCAATCGCGTTGCAAGCGGGGTTGTGCTCATTCGAACTGCTGACACTGATTCCTCGTCCATAGGGGGTTCGATAAGCAGCAAGTCAGCTCGGTACACTGAGGCTCTCGGCACAGATCAACCATATGCCTTCATACGCATTGGCACAATCTTCCCGACCGATCATAGGAGAGCAGCCTATGACTGCGTCTTCTTGGGGTCACGCTTGCTTGCAGTCTTCTGATTCTTCCTGCCAAATCGCGCCAAAGTCTCCTGATCGTGATTGCCATGAACGCCCGAGTTCAGGACGGGCAAGATGCCGAGATCTTCAAGCACCGCCTTGAACTTGTCAAGGTCGTCGGTGGTGGCATCCGGGTATGCTGCCTCGTTCTCCTTCCACAACTCTAGACATGCTGTGAACACGCCCCTGTCATTGCCAGTTGGCAGCTTGTCAACAGAGTCATAGATCTCTTGAAGTCGCTTTGGCTCTTCAGACTTTCGCGTCCTGGCCTTGGGCTCGTACGTACTCTTCAGCTTCCACGTGGCTGCTGTCATATCGTTCTGCGATCCTTTCAGCTGAGCGGCTTTCTGGCTTTTGGTGCCATAAAGAGTATGCAACGCCGAAGCCTTACTATGCTTATACCTCTCGTTGGCATCGTAGATGTCCTTGAAATCATAGTCGTCGAAGCCTGCCATTTCCATCTCGGCCAATGTCCAGCAATCGAAGCCATTCAGAAGAGCTCGCTCCATGACAGCTGGTCGATGAAAGCATTTCGGCAAAATTCGACAGATCTCGGCCATTGTGAACTGCATGTCTGCTGGCAATTTGACAAGTTCGTTGACGTGGTTCTTCAATTTGCTGCCTTTGACGGCTTGCTTTGGTACGTTGTCGTTCTGAGGGTTGGCAGTGCTTGCAGGCTTCCCCTTCTTTAGCTTGTCCGTCTCTTGCTCCTGGCGTAATCGCTTTTGAGGGCGAGGCTGCGAGATATCCGGGATCTCCACTTGCGCAAACTTACGCTTCCCATTGCCTATGGCTTGCCCGATGGGCAATGCGGTCTCTGGAATGTGCTCGGCTCCATTCAGATGATCTGCTGGAGAATTCTCTCGATCTGGGCGAGACTTGGCTTCCGAGTTTTGAGCCAACGAGTGATCTGGCTCTGTGATCTGAACGTACTCCGGGTTATCGTCGCTGTCAGAGGTTTCTGGCAGGACATATCCGCTCAGAGTCCTGTCTAGCTCATCGTGGACGGTAGTAAGAAAAGCGTCGGACGCATACGCGTCGAATTGTGGCTCTTGCTGGCTAGTAGCCTGTGTCATATCGACCAAGGCTGCTTCTCGAGGTTCTTGCTGTTGCTGATCTTGATTCCAGAGGAACGCATATCGTCCAAAGACCTCTGCGATCTTGAGAGCGTCATCTCCAGCTTCGTCCATTTCTCTCGAGAAGTCCTCGAAGCGAGGGTCCAGCAGCTCAAGTCGATCCATTTGATCGTCTTTCAAATTGGTTGCGCTATTCTTCAAAGAATGTATTGCTTACGGATTGAAAGATTCGCAGATGTGTCTGACAAGAGAGTTTTACGTTGCAGTCGGGGCTCAATGTTATCGAGTCGGCCTCCAGACAGGGAAAAGAGATGTTTAAGAAGAATGGCGCAACATCGCAAGTGAAGGTCTTGGGCGCTTCACAGTCCATTGTCGAAAATTGGGAGAATTACTACTTGGCTATTCACTTCGAACGCCTAGCCAAGAGTCGCCTCTCCAGATGATGAGTGCGTAGTTCCAAAGCTTGGGGTGGTGCTGACGCGGTCCAGAATTCTTTGTTCTGCTGGCCTAATTGGGCTACAATTCATTGTTCCTCGAAGCATAGCCAGGTGTTCGCATACAGTCCTAGAGAGCTATAAGGCATCTGTGCATCCCAAATATGGTGTTCGGTAGTATGAGGAGATCGCCTGCAACTTAGTAGTCTCGACACTCATATTAGGCATCTGACCAGCGGTGACCAGCGGTGGGATCCCTGTCCAAGCGGCACATTGGTCCGGCGTCCATATGGTGTATATTTTGAGCGAGTATCCTTGTAAGACCTCCAAGACCTCCAAGACCTCGTGAGCACAGATTGGCGACTTTCCTGATGAGAGGGTCCATCTGTTCACATCAGAAGTGATGGGGTTTTGCCGGGAGGGGCTGTAGCTCCAAGGATTTCCGTTCTCCATAGATACATGTCTCTTCTAAGACCCCAGCCCATCAATGCAGGCAATTGTACAATCTGATCGTCTATACTATGGGTCATGTTGTATAGATTTTTGGTCCCCCGCTCTCATCTCTTCTTATGCTGCTCTCATCTAACTCCTGCAATGTCTTCATATTCCCTTGCTCTTTCATATCTGCTCATATCACTATGTCTGCCACTACTACGCCTCCGTGATCGTGGTCGCTCCTCTCGCTCGTCGGCCCATGCCACATGTCCTCCATCGCTCGATCTGCGATAGGGAGAGCTTGAGTCGTATCCTTGGTACATCTCATCTTTGTCAGGCGCAGCATCGACGCTGCCAGGGCGATGAGCCGGACTCCTGCTTTGGTAACCAGGACTCGAGCGACTGCTCAAATTAGTCCTCACGGGCTTTCTAGTCTCGGATCTGACAGGCAGAGGAGGCGTCGGAGCTGGTTGCAGCATAGGAGCAGACTGTTCCATGGCGACATCACGTCTCCTGCTGCGGTAATGGACACCCTCTTCCTCACGCGCGTACCCTTCGGCCAAATTGTCCTGTGAAATTTTCGGGCGGACTTTGGAGGAGCGAATGACTCGTGCAAATTGGGAGTAGACACCAGCGAGCAGGGCACCGAGAAAAGGTCCAGCCCAGTAGATCCAGTGATAGCCCGGAAAGTCTGATGTGACTGCGCAGGGCGCGAATGAGCGCACGGGATTGAGAGAGGCGCCCGTGTAGCCCAGGCCAGCGAATATGCCAACGAAGAGAGCAATTCCGATTCCCAACGGCGCCATGAAGCTTAAAGCACCTGTTCTCGGCACAAATATTATGGCAACAATGACCAGAAGGGAAGTGAGGAGCTGGCGGTTTGTCAGAGCGTGCACGACTTGATATCTGAAGCTAGCTTTGCTCTTACCATTTCCAGGAATAAGCCTTGCGCAATCGAGGTGCCTGGAGTAAGAGCTGTATACACCCTTCCGATGTCACCGATCGGCAAGACGATTCTCACGACAGCCGCTGCCGTCACGCCAGCGAGCAATTGCACAGGTATCAGAAGAGCTGCTCTGGTTATGGACAGCACTCCAGAGAAGATGAGTCCAAGAGTTACGGCAGGGTTCAACATGCCTCCGGTGATGCCTTGCAAGATAAGGGCATTGATGAGGAGCCATATGCCGTAGAAGAATGCGTATGCGAAAGCGATGGTTAATACTGTGATCGTATTTGGCGGTTTCGTCGGGTCGGATTGCGCAGTGGCGGTAATATGAAGCATAAATGCGAAGAATAAAAACATAAAGGTTCCTCCAAATTCTCCTATGCAAGCGATGAGATGTGATCGAAGTGGTGAGCTTCTGGCAGGTGTAACTGCAATATCTGCTCCGCCATTACTGCGAGAGTATTGCTGCATTTCATGCAAGTGACTTTGAAGTCAGTGCGAATGGAAAAAGATGTGACAAAGAAATTGCGACGCAATTAGGTCTCGCGTGCATTCGGGGCATGCTTTTGCAGAACCACCTACGGTATTTTATACGGCGAACTTCCTCGCCAGCCTCCTTTGTTGTTCGTCGTATAGTCGTTGTCGAGGTGAGTGGTCGCGATGTCAGTGCACAAGCAATTGTTCCGGAAGTGGCCACGATGGGCAGAGATGAACAAGGGTGCGGCTTGAAGAAGTTGGTCGGTAGAATATGGCCCCTGACAGTCATCAACACAGTCGACAGCTGCCATGATGCCCGAATAATTCGGCATCCTGCATGGAACTGCTAGAAGCCTCAGCCTGACTATGCAGAGGTGGTCGTGTGGTCGTGTGCGAACTATCCGGCCCGCTATGGCCAAGATGATGGCATCGACGACCTCCCTATGCTTCGTGTCATTACAAATGGTATCAGAGAAGCACTAGAGCTGAAATCGCTTAATCACTTGACTGTGGTGGCTGTGCACTTCTGGCCACGCCACGATCCTTCATCGAGGTAGCTGGTAGTGGTGCAAGGCAGCCGCACTGTGATATCACGTCGTTGAGTGCGCAAAGGTTCGTAAAGTAATTCGCCTCTCCTGTGCAACTGTTGTGCATACCAAACATGGGCAACGCGCACTCGCAAGCGTATCAGAAAGTCTCCCAGGTCCTGCCTCAGATCAACGAGCATGGCTGGGAAGACAACAAATGGGTCGATATGGGGTTCAAAGCATTCCGCAACCAGGGAGACCGAGATCAGTTCATCTGTGAGACACAATTTGTTGTCTCTCATCGAGACCTGCTGACTTTGTGGCCAGACTCGGTGTTGACTGTGATCTCCAACAACGGTAAAAAGGCGCTCGACAATCATGATTTCAAGCTGCTCTTCTCTCGGAAGCCCAACGATCGAATGATAGCCACGCTGGTGGCAATGAAGATGGGCGTGATTGAGGCGAAGATTGAGCCGGCGCTGGATGGAAAGGACCAGGCGGAGGCGTTCAAGTCTTTCAAGAAGCATGTCGAGCTGAGGCTGAATGAGCTCTTGGAGACCATTCCCGATGCTGCCACCGGCCCTGCTGCAGGACCATCAGTCGTGAGCGCGGTGGCCAGGGCTGCTGCTGTGCCAGACTTGCCGCCTGCCTACGAAGACGGCCGATCGCGAACGAGCAGCTGCAAAAAGGGCTGAATCCTGCGCTGTGGCATATTCGAACGCCAGACAATCCGCACCTTCTGTATCGCTCATATATGTGCAAAGCAAAACCTTTGTGACCACCGAACCATGACAGCTTATTGGATGCTTGCCTCGTGCCATGGCATGTAGCCTACCCTAGCCACTGTAGCTGCCATTTCAGCAAGAATCGATGCCACTCATCATCCCGTGCCTATCGATATTGGCATAGTCGTACTCCTTCCGATGGTCGCGCGACCGTCGCACCGCCCTTTCTGTTCAATGATGCTATCTCGGGAGACCAGAGCGAGAATGTAGCGATTTTATAATCATTCTAGTGCATTAGTAATGAACAAATGAATGAGTTTAAGGTTTGACTTTGCGGACCGCTCTCGCGGCCGGAAACTAAGCTGCTATAGGATTAGAGAGAAACTCTATATAGCTAACTACAAAATCGAACTAATTATAGTATAGAATAATTAAATCGTTATTCTCGTCTAGGCTAGTTTTAGTAGGTTTTTAGGCTTTTGTATAAACATTTAGTAAGGAGCATCTTCTATCTACGATATTACTACTTAAATACTAAAATCCTATAATAAAAGTTGTACTCTATATCGGATTCGAGTTTAGCTATATACTCCTTTTTTTTTCTAAGATTATCTAATATTAAAATTGGGCCTAAATATATTATCGTCGTTACTAACGTATCCTTCTAGGTAGCCATCGCGTAGTATATCCTTAAGTCTACTTTCCTTCCCTCTACTAAGCTCTATATATCTTTAGTATACTTCTATAGTAGAGGCTAGTACTTCTATATAGTCTCTCTAGTTCTACTAAAGTAGTTCTAACCTCTTATTACTTATATCTAATAAGTAATTGGAATCTAACTCCTTAGATAACGAGCTAAGCGACTCTCTAGATAATAAGCGACTCGTAGAGTAGCTTAATTATAGTAGCGTAGACGAGAGTAGCGGATCTAATTAAGGCTATAGTAGAAAAAGAAGGTATCGTTAGGAAAGGGCGAAATACTACGAGGTTACGTCGAAAATCTAAGAGAATAACCTTACTATAGTAAAGGTTATTTAGTATTAGGCTAGTAATCTATAGAAGAGTTTATATACGCGGTAGCTTAGTAAGCTATCTATATTACTTAATACCGAGTTAAAAAGGCATTAGGCTATCTACCTTAGTAGTAGTAAGGAGAGTAGGATTATTCGCGATCTAGATCGCTTAATTAGGAAGAGTCTATATAGGAAGTAGCGGAATACTA